>JAAQRG010293574.1:5000-14484 GCA_011634625.1 Babylonia areolata | reverse complement strand
TGTCTGCAGCCAGCGATACAGCGACAGTCTCTGGCACGGGGAGAACCAGTTGCTGGCAAAGGCTGTGGCCAGCAGCATGTGCACGTCGTGCCGACAGTCAGGGCCGCCCCCGGTCCCCGACATGTGCAAAGCCGTGACGCAGCGGCCGATGGCCCCGAACACCTCCCCGGAGTCCACGTCACCAGGCTTCTCCAGCAGGTGGCGCGCGATCAGCAGCGACAACTGGGCCACGGTTGCCGGCCCGCGCGCGCACTCTTCTTGCAGGAAGCAACGTGTGTGCGTGTCGTGCACGTGGTGGTGGTGGTGGCGCTGCTGGTGCCCCTCATCGTGGTGGTGGCGCTGCTGGCCCCCCTCATCGTGAAGTGTGAAGCGGAAGTGGTCGCTGACTTTGTGGAACTCTCTTTCCAGGTTGAGGGTCTTCGATCGGGCACACCTCAGGTCCTGCACCAGGCGTTCCAGGCGTCCCTCCAGAGTGCGGATGCGATTCATCAGGAGGGTGACGTCTGTAGCAGTGGTGGTTATAGTGTTGTTGTTGTTGTTGTTGTTGTTGTTGTTGTTGGTGGTGGTGGTGGTGGTGGTGGTGAGGAGTGGAGCCATAGCCTGACCCCCACCTCCACACCCACCACCTCTCCTCTGCCGCCGGAGTTCCTCCAGGAGCACGGAACTGTCACACCCCTCTCCCTCCCCCTCCTCCACACCCGACACTCCCTCCCCCTCCTCCTCTTCAGCAACGACATCATCCTCATCATCCCCGTCAATGGAGGCGGCGATGGCGGCACAGGCCAGGTGGTGGTGGGCCAGGTCCAGGCGCCGTACCCGCTGTCCGCATCCCGTGCAGGCCACAGGGTGGTAGGGGCAGGCCCGCAGGTGGGCGGGGAGTCGGTCCAGAGGGACGGCGTCCTGACAGCCCTCATGGCGGTGGTGGCACCACACGGCCAGCCCCCGCACAATGTTCCTCAGCGCGTGGACCGGCTTCACCTGTCTGGGAGGGACCTCGGCGCGGCACTCGGGACAGGTGGGTGGTTTGGGGGTGGGGGTGGGGGTGGCGAGCCAGGTGTGGAGGCAGGGGGAGCAGAAGGAGTGGCCGCAGGGAGTCAGCACGGCCTGCTCCAGCACCCCGCCACACACGGCGCACAGCAGGTTGGGGTCCACGGGCTGCACGAAGAGTTGGCTGCTGACACCCATGGGCACTGGGTCCTGCTGCTCCTCGGGCCCTGCTTGTCTCCCCTGTCACCTCTGGCACTGCTTGTCTCCCCTGTCACCTCCTGCACTGCTTGTCTCCCCTGTCACCTCTCCCCTGTCACCTCTCCCCTGTCACCTCTGGCACTGCTTGTCTCCCCTGTCACCTCCTGCACTGCTTGTCTCCCCTGTCACCTCTAGCACTATTTGTCTCCCCTGTCACCTCTCCCCTGTCACCTCTCCCCTGTCACCTCTGGCACTGCCTGTCTCCCCTGTCACCTCTGGCACTGCTTGTCTCCCCTGTCACCTCTGGCACTGCTTGTCTCCCCTGTCACCTCCTGCACTGCTTGTCTCCCCTGTCACCTCTGGCACTGCTTGTCTCCCCTGTCACCTCTGGCACTGCCTGTCTCCCCTGTCACCTCCTGCACTGCTTGTCTCCCCTGTCACCTCCTGCACTGCTTGTCTCCCCTGTCACCTCTAGCACTGCTTGTCTCCCCTGTCACCTCTAGCACTGCTTGTCTCCCCTGTCACCTCTCCCCTGTCACCTCTCCCCTGTCACCTCTAGCACTGCTTGTCTCCCCTGTCACCTCTCCCCTGTCACCTCTGGCACTGCTTGTCTCCCCTGTCACCTCTCCCCTGTCACCTCTAGCACTGCTTGTCTCCCCTGTCACCTCTCCCCTGTCACCTCTAGCACTATTTGTCTCCCCTGTCACCTCTAGCACTGCTTATCTCCCCTGTCACCTCCTGCACTGCTTATCTCCCCTGTCACCTCCTGCACTGCTTGTCTCCCCTGTCACCTCTGGCACTGCTTGTCTCCCCTGTCACCTCTCCCCTGTCACCTCTAGCACTGCTTGTCTCCCCTGTCACCTCTAGCACTGCTTGTCTCCCCTGTCACCTCCTGCACTATTTGTCTCCCCTGTCACCTCCTGCACTGCTTGTCTCCCCTGTCACCTCCTGCACTGCTTGTCTCCCCTGTCACCTCCTGCACTGCTTGTCTCCCCTGTCACCTCTGGCACTGCCTGTCTCCCCTGTCACCTCTGGCACTGCTTGTCTCCCCTGTCACCTCTGGCACTGCCTGTCTCCCCTGTCACCTCCTGCACTGCTTGTCTCCCCTGTCACCTCCTGCACTGCCTGTCTCCCCTGTCACCTCCTGCACTGCTTGTCTCCCCTGTCACCTCTGGCACTGCTTGTCTCCCCTGTCACCTCTGGCACTGCCTGTCTCCCCTGTCACCTCCTGCACTGCTTGTCTCCCCTGTCACCTCCTGCACTGCCTGTCTCCCCTGTCACCTCCTGCACTGCTTGTCTCCCCTGTCACCTCTGGCACTGCTTGTCTCCCCTGTCACCTCTGGCACTGCCTGTCTCCCCTGTCACCTCCTGCACTGCTTGTCTCCCCTGTCACCTCCTGCACTGCCTGTCTCCCCTGTCACCTCCTGCACTGCTTGTCTCCCCTGTCACCTCTGGCACTGCTTGTCTCCCCTGTCACCTCTGGCACTGCCTGTCTCCCCTGTCACCTCTGGCACTGCTTGTCTCCCCTGTCACCTCTCCCCTGTCACCTCTAGCACTGCTTGTCTCCCCTGTCACCTCTCCCCTGTCACCTCCTGCACTGCTTGTCTCCCCTGTCACCTCTCCCCTGTCACCTCTGGCACTGCTTGTCTCCCCTGTCACCTCTGGCACTGCTTGTCTCCCCTGTCACCTCTCCCCTGTCACCTCTGGCACTGCTTGTCTCCCCTGTCACCTCTCCCCTGTCACCTCTGGCACTGCCTGTCTCCCCTGTCACCTCTGGCACTGCCTGTCTCTCTCCTGTAGCAGCAGCCGGTCACAGGACGTGGTGTTCCCTCAAGATGTCTGTTTCCTGAAGCAAGACACATGACAATCAATCGTTGGCCCCCTCGTTCACACACCTCCAGTCCCACCCCCTCCCAGCCCTGTCTTCAGAGCGCAGAATGAAAGAACAGAGTGTTTTGGACACCAGACTTCCCCAACACACACACACACACACACACACACACGCGCGCGCTCACAGACAGACACACAGACGCACCCACAGACGTGGACACACACACACACACACACACACACACACACACATACACACGTACACGGACACAGACACACACAAAACACAGATACAGACACACACAGACACAGTCAGACAGACACACTCACACACACAAACACTCATTCATGCGCACACAATCCCGTACCCCCTAATCCCTACACACACACACACACGCACAGACATACACACACGGACAAACGGTTTTTCCTGGGAAAATTCTATAGAAAAATCCACTTTGATAGGAAAAACAAATAAAACTGCACGCAAGGGGAAAAAAAGGGTGGCGCTGTGGTGTTGCGACGCGCTCTCCCAGGAGACAGCAGCCTGAATTTCACACAGAGAAATCTGTTGTGATAAAATGAAATACAAAATACAAAGGACGCACGCACAGACACACACACACAGACATGGACACAAACACACAGACACAACACACACAAAGTTTGCTTCGCTTAGAATACAATTTCCCCTCCCAAAGTCTGTTTGTAAAATGAAGCCAGAGTTCAGTGGGTGTGCGGGGGGCGGGGCTGGAGCAGTGGGGTGGGTTGTATAATAGAACTGTGACTGAATGGACCAGGGACCAGGGCTGAGCAAAGCGCAACAAAGTGGGGGTGGCGGTGAGGGTGAAGGGGGCTGGTCTTTGTAGCGTGTCGTTAACACACACCACTTC
Source organism: Babylonia areolata (assembly GCA_011634625.1). Classification (NCBI taxonomy): domain Eukaryota; kingdom Metazoa; phylum Mollusca; class Gastropoda; order Neogastropoda; family Buccinidae; genus Babylonia; species Babylonia areolata. Next base: position 10,576 of record JAAQRG010293574.1, on the reverse strand, counting down.
ACACGCTGTGACGTCTGACCTGGTGACCCACCTTTCTCACAAACCTCATCCATTAAAATTCCGTAACGTGGCTGTCAGCACCTTTCAGATCATGTGTCGATACCAAGAGATTTGTTCCTGGGTAACTTTATTGACAAACAGACATTGTATCTTTTCTTTCCCGTTCACTGTTCAATCTACGTTGGAAATCGGGGTCTGAGTCTGTGGGAATCTCTCCCTGTCTCTGTCTGTCTGTCTGTGTATGTGTCTGTCTGTCTGTACCATCTTCCCACTCTCTGCACCCCCGCCTCACTTTCTCCACTATCTCCCCCTCACTCATCCCCCCCTCTCTCTCTCTCCTCTCTCCCTTCTCTCTATCCCGCGTCACACTCTCTCTCCATCTCTTTCTCCCCCTCTCTCCTCCCTCTTCTCTCTTCCTCCTCTCTCCCCCTCTTCTCTCTCTCCCACGTCACACACTCTGTCTCCATCTCTTTCTCCCCCCCCCTTCCTCTCTCCTTCCTCCTTTCTCCGCTCTGATAAACGCCCCCCTCCTCCCTTCCCTCCACCCTCTCTCTTCCTCTCTTGTCTCTCCGGTATCTGTTCTCACCATACTTTTTTTCTCCACCACACCCCCTCCACCCCGCAATCCTCCGTCACCCTCACCACCACACCCCTCCACCCCTCAATCCTCCGTCACCCTCTCCACCACACCCCCTCCTCCACCCCGCAATCCTCCGTCACCCTCTCCACCACACCCCCTGCACCCATGATCCTCCGTCACCCTCTCCACCCCCCTCCACCACCAATCCTCCGCCACCCTCTCACCACACCCCCTCCACCACCCACAATCCTCCGTCTCACCACCCCCTCCTCCCAATCCTCCGTCACCACCTCTCCACCACCTCCCTCCCACAATCACTCGCCACCCTCACCACCACACCCCCTCCTCCACCCATGATCTCCGCCACCCTCACCACCACACCCCCTCCACCCATGATCTCCGTCACCCACTCTCCACCACACCCCCTCCTCCTGATCCTCCGCCACCCCCTCACCACCACACCCCTCCCTCCACCCGCAATCCTCCGCCACCTCACCACCACCCCCTCCACCTCAGTCCTCCGCCACCCTCACCACACCACCCTCCACCCGCGATCCTCCGTCCGCCTCTCCACCACCCTCCTCCCCTGATCACTCCGTCACCCTCTCCACCACACCCCCTCCTCCCCACAATCCTCCGTCACCCTCTCCACCACACCCCCTCCACCCCGCAATCCTCCGTCACCCTCTCCACCACACCCCCTCCTCCCCACAATCCTCCGCCACCCTCTCCACCACACCCCCTCCTCCCCACAATCCTCCGCCACCCTCTCCACCACACCCCCTCCACCCCGCAATCCTCCGTCACCCTCTCCACCACACCCCCTCCTCCCCACAATCCTCTGTCACCCTCTCCACCACAACCCCTCCACCCCTCAATCCTCCGCCACCCTCTCCACCACACCCCTCCTCCACCCCGCAGGAACCTTTCCCATGAGGCAGCGTCAGTGAGGACCTATGGAGGTGAGGCACAACGCTTTCACGCACACAGACCACGGTGTCGGGCCCTGGGTGACACACAGCTCTGTCAGCTGTGCTCCACACGGCTCACACACCGCCCCTCTCACCTCTACACTTTTCACTCAGTCCCCACCCCCACCACCCCAACACACACACGCTCGCGTACATACACGCATGTGCGCACATAAACACATACGCAAACACACACATTTACATACAGAAAAAACACATATAAAGAAACACACACACACACTTACTCACACATACCACACACACACAACAAACACAAACACGTGCACACATTCACACGCAAACACACACACGCGCGCATGTACACACACACACACACACACACACACACACACACACACACACAGTGCGTGACACAGCCGTGGCTTTTCAAGTTTTGCAAGCTGATAGAATCCCTCGCTCCATTGGACATGTATCGATCCTGTTTGTAAAGGGTTTTTTTCTTCACCGGAGAGGAAAAGGTAAAAAACAACAACAACAAAAAACAACAACAACAAAAAACAAACAAAAAAACACACACACAAAAACCCCACCCACTAATTCTGTCTTGAATTGCATCGGCAATTTTCCTATTTAATTAAGTGAATTCTTTTAGAATTCATATTTATTTGATGTCTTTTTTTTCCCTAAGTGAAATTTTTTTTGAGACTTCAAAGCAGATCAGTTTACGTTATTAAAAACACCCACACTATCTCGGATACCTGCAACTGTCGTGGGATTTAAAGGGCGATAACAATGAGAGACACAAAGATCGAAGGGGAGAGAGAGAGAGAGAGAGAAGGGAGTGTCTTTTCCCCCTTTCTCTGTTATAAACTGGAATCAATGAACACTAGATATTGCTGTACAACCCGCAGTCACTTCAAACAACAGCTGACACAAGAGAGAAAAGAATTCCGGTCTCATTTTACCACTTTTTTTAAATCCCCGCATTGTCACGAAACGTTCCATGTGAAAGAATCTTTTTCTTTCTTTTTTTTAATAACTGAAACAGATCTACTTTGAAGTGGTGAGAAAACCAAACTCCACAAAGAAACAACAACAGCAATAAAAACAACAACAAACAAACAAACAAAAAACAAACCCAACTCACATCAGATAAATATGAATTCTGAACATCGATGAAAACTATACTTTAAAATGTTTTAAAAAGGAAAACTGGTGATGCGAGACAAGATACAATCAGTGGTAATTTTTAAAAATTCTTTACCTTTACTTCTCGCCTCAGAGAGAGGAACAACAACAAAACAGCAAAGTGAAATCATTAAAGAGGATGGATTCACGTCCAGTGGGGCGAGCGATTCGATCAGCTGTCACAACTTGAAAAGCCATGTCTTCCTGACGACACGGGTGAAGTCCGCGACTAACTCCCGGTCTGGTTGTGACGTGTGGAGGTGTGATGAGCACTGAATCAGACGGCAATGTGACGGGGATCATGTTCACAGTGGGGTGTCCACGGATCTGTTATACTTCGTTCTTTTTCGCCACTGCTTTCTCTGTGTTCTGTGTTGCAGGCTTCAACATGTTTCTTTTCATTTGTCAAATCTTCATTTCCTATTTTGGTGTGTGCTTTTCTTGTTTATTTAGTTGTCAGTTATTACACAAACAGACAGACAGACCGACCGACCGACAGACAGACACACACACGCCCACACGCGCACACTCATATATATATATATATATATATATATATACACCTACAGTACAAACCCTCACACACACTTTTTTGCACATACACACCTCTCTTTAACTACTGCTTGAGCCTCTCGCACTGACGTCAGTACCTTAGTAAAACTCTTTAATAAACAAAGCCTCTAGCACTGACGTCAGTACTTTGTAAAACTCTAACTACAACACAGCTCTCGCACTAACGTCAGTACTTCAGTAAAACTCTTCTACCACAACACAGCCTCTCGTACTGTCGTCAGTACTTCAGCAAAACTCTTTAACCACAACACAGCCTCTCGTACTGACGTCAGTACCTCAATACAACTCTTTAACCACAACACAGCCTCTCGTACTGTCGTCAGTACTTCAGCAAAACTCTTTAACCACAACACAGCCTCTCGTACTGACGTCAGTACCTCAGCCAAAACTCTTTAACCACAACACAGCCTCTCGTACTGGCGTCAGTACCTCAGCAAAACTCTTTAACCACAACACAGCCTCTCGTACTGACGTCAGTACCTCAGTAAAACTCTTTAACCACAACACAGCCTCTCGCACTGACGTCAGTGAGAAGAAAGAGGAGGAGGAGGAGAAGATGACGAAGCAGAAGAAACAAGGAATAAGCACTGCCACTGTATCCAAGACAAAGGCTCAACACAATCATTGCTGTTTGCGCTACTCATCAATCATTGGGTCTGTGTCTTGTAACGCCGGTGAACAGCATGCCAAGTCTGTTGTCCTCTCCTCTTTGGACAGCTGAAGCCACTGAGGGCAGCACCAAAAGCTGAAAGTGCAGGCTGATAGCACCTGTCGTCCCCCTCCTTCCCTGTCAAAAGACTTTGTATTAACACACAGGGTGTCACCTTCCCTGTCAAAAGACTTTACATCAACACACAGGGTGTCACTCACCTTCCCTGTCAAAAGACTTTACATCAACACACAGGGTGTCACCTTCCCTGTCAAAAGACTTTACATCAACACACAGGGTGTCACCTTCCCTGTCAAAAGACTTTACATCAACACACAGGGTGTCACTCACCTTCCCTGTCAAAAGACTTTACATCAACACACAGGGTGTCACCTTCCCTGTCAAAAGACTTTACATCAACACACAGGGTGTCACCTTCCCTGTCAAAAGACTTTACATCAACACACAGGGTGTCACCTTCCCTGTCAAAAGACTTTGCATCAACACACAGGGTGTCACTCACCTTCTCACATCTCTCCTACTCCACGTTTTCACCAGCCTTCTACTGTTCATCACGTCTTTATTCCAGCTTTCTTTTTTCCAATGCACGATCTGGCATACACGTAGAAGGCAGTGGATGAATTTAAAACATAGATAAGATTTCTTTTGATTGAACGTTCATTATAATCAGCTTACTATTTCAGTAATGTTTTATTTTTCTCTGTCGTTCCAAACAAGCACAGCTGACGGCTGGAGACACCCTGGTTTTTCTGATAACAACGTTTCACTTCAGTCACGAATAATAACTACTGCAGTAGACTGAAGCACTATATAGCGCAGCGAAAGTTCCAGTGCAGCAGCACTTTCTGGCGAAGCGAGCTGAGCAGTGAAGACAGTCATCGATGTCTATCCACCCTGGGTGGAGAAGAGGGGAAAGAGGCAGAAAGAGACCCACCCGTGCTGTTCCCGGTCTGTTCACCTTACTGCTTCTTGCCGTCACGCCTGCAGTGCAGGGGGGTGGGCGAAAAAAGGGGGGAAGAGAAAGAGGGAAGGAGTGGTGGAGGGGGGGTGGGGGGCTGATTGCTTGCCTGGCTGTGCCATGAATTAAACAGCACCCTCACCTTGCCGTTTTCGCTTCTTCTCATCGATTGCCGGAGTGCCGCCACAACTCACAGCAACAACGGACTGCAACCTGCACAGCGCACACCGCTGAGAAGAAAGAGAACAGTAGGGGAAGGGGAAGGGAGGGGGAGGGGGGCGTGGGGGGGTCCACACAGCACAACACGGGACCGCTTTGATCGGCTCTGTTTGTGGAGTTGACACCTTGCCGCTCCTGTCTCTTGTCTTCTGTCTCACCTCAACTGGAACGGATTGTGAGCAGAAACAGAGAGACAGAGAGAGACAGAGAGCGACAAACAACAAGAAGACAAAATCTTTATTATCGAGGGTAATAGATAAGCAAGTAACATGCTTTTTTTTCCATACAGTCCTCGACCTAAAGATGGAATAACGCTAAAGAAGCGAAAATGAGTAAAAAGAAGAAAAAAATCATAACACAATCAAAATACATCAGTATTTCCCATTATCCCACCATTCACAGCCATTCCATCCAAAGCATGAAACACACACACGCCACACACACACACACACACAC
>JAAQRG010293568.1:0-13774 GCA_011634625.1 Babylonia areolata | reverse complement strand
TCATGTGTGTGTGTGTGTGTTTTGATAGTTGAACTGCAGTCATGTTACATGCCATTCATGTGTGTTAAGGGTTGTCAAAGCTGAACTGAAGTTGTATTTCATGTTATGAGAGTGTGTGTCATTAAAGTTGCTGCTGCTGATGTGAAGTCATGTTACAAGTCATATGTGTGTGTGTGTGTGTGTTATGACAGTTATAAAAGCTTGACTGAAGTTATGTTACATTTTATGTGTACTTGTGTGTGTGTGTGTTTGTGTGTTAAAACTGTTATAACAGTTGAACTGAAGTGATAGTTGAACTGAAGTAATGTCATATTTCATGTGTTATTGTGTGTGTGTGTGTGTTATGAGTGAAGTAATGTTACATTTCATGTATACTTGTGTGTGTTTTATGACAGTTGTTACAGCTGAACTGAAATAATTTTACATTTCATGTGTTCTTGTGTGTGTGTGTGTGAGTGCGTGCATGTCTTTTGACAGTTGTAGCAGCAGAACTTAAAAGTAATGAATGTTATACATCACCACACCACTGATTCATGCTCCCTCCCTCCCCCTTCCCTCGCAGACTATGAACAAGAGAGGCGTAAAGAGACGTTCAGAGACTGGTCAGAGCGGATGGGGAGAGAGATGCACCGACATCACCACCACTTCCACCACAACCAAAACTCGTCCCACCCCTCCGGCAGCCAGAAGAGAAAGCGCCCCCCACCCACCTTCACCACCCCGACAACGGACCACCCGGGCGCCGGCCCCAAAGTCCCCAGAGGCAGCAGCTCTGGCATCGACACCAAGGCGGCCATCCACAACGCTCGTGCCGCCCATGCTCTGGACAAACAGAGACAGAGCTACGAGGCCAGGTTCCAAGCCACCCTGGCCGACAAAAGCGAGCGACCACTGAGCTACGGGGACATCCCCTGGCCGGGCAAGGGCAGCGTGGAGCACGCCATGGAGGTGCTGTTCGGGGACAAGGACCACTGGGCCACCGCCGACCTCCGGAAGTTCACCCGAGAGCAGCAGGTGAGGTGGCACCCGGACAAGTTCCTGCAGAAGTTCGTGGGAAGGATCGCGCCCAGGAGCTTCGAGAGGGTGATGGAGAGGGTGAAGGAGCTCTCCCAGGCCCTCAACAAGAAGGCGGAGTCTCTGTCAGCCAGCTGATGTATTTGTATTTGTATTTTTTTTTGTCTCAACAGATTTCTCTGTGTGAAATTCAGGCTGCTCTCCCCAGGGAGAGCGCGTCGCTACACTACAGCACCACCCATTTTTTTTGTAGTTTTTCCTGCGTGCAGTTTTTTTTTTCTCCTATTGAAGCAGATTTTTCTTCAGAATTTTGCCAGGAACAACCCTTTTGTTGCCATGGGTTCTTTTATGTGTGCTAAGTGCATGCTGCACACGGGACCTCAGTTTAACGTCTCATCCAAATGACTGTATATATATATATATATATATATATTACACTGGGAGTGGTCTGTCAGTGGGAGTGAGAGTCGTCTGACCCTCATTTTGTTAAACTGTGCTATCGGAATGGTTTATTCACATGAAGGCCTCAGCCCCAAGTGAAGAGGTTCACATGAATGTGGTACAACTCAGTGAAACAAATCAAGCAAACAAGATACTCATACTGTGACATCTGAGAGTGTGTGCAAGTCTTCTTCATAGTGTCACCTAGTTTTGTGGTGGATGTTTTCTTGGGGTTTTTTGTTTGTTTGTTTGTTCTTGAATGCATATGTGCCTTAAATGAGAGAAATGGTGGAGAGGCATGTGGTGCTAAAAGAGCAAAAACTTGAAGAGGAATGTGGGAGTGTTTACTCAAGTCTTTTGTTTATTATTGGTTTACATCAAACACTCTGAAAGCTTCTCTGAAGGCCTTCAACATTAGCCACAACACATGGGAGCTGAATGAAATGGATATACCAAAGTGGCGTTCAGCTGTCCACAAAGGCGCCAAATCCTGTGAGGCCGACAGAATCGCTGCAGCAGAGCAACGCAGACAGGCCAGGAAAAGCAGTGCCAATAAGTTCCTGACAGCCGCCACCATCCCCTGGCCACACTGCGTCAGAACCTTCCGAGCGCGGATTGGCCTGACCGGTCATCTGCGCACCCACAGAGCCCAACCCACAGAGCCCAACTCACCCACCCCCAGGATGACTAGATGGTCCTCGTCGATCCCGACGGACGAACCACACATCAGACAAATGTTATTTTTATGCTTTGTTTTTCTTTTTTCTTTCCTGGTGTTGTTCTTGAATAAATGTGTCTTTAAAAAGAGAAATGATGGAGTGGAATTCAGTTTAAAAGAGAGAAAAAAAAAAAAAAACCTTTGAGAGAAACCTTGCCACTTGTTCCTCTTCAACAGTGGAAAGGAAAAAACAGAAAAAGATGCATTTTTTTTTGTGTGATGTTCTTTTTGTGTGTGTCTGTCTGTGATAATGGACCAAAAAGACGATGCCAGATCTCCTCACGACAGCTGCCAACAGAACGGCGTGGCGAGCTATGACATCTTCCTCATGTCCCCCCAACGACCCCAGTGGTCGAGGGAATGAGAGAGAGAGAGTCTGTGATAAGAGACAATGAACCGCAGACACTATTTCCAATAAATCGGAGTGATCCTTGTGAAGATTATGCTGAGTCCCATGTCTGTGTTATCCATTGAACTTCTTCTTCTTCTTCTGTGTTCGTGGGCTGCAACTCCCACGTTCACTCGTATGCACACGAGTGGGCTTTTACGTGTATGACCGTTTTCACCCCACCATGTAGGCAGTCATACTCTGCTTTCGGGGGTGTGCATGCTGGGTATATTCTTGTTTCGGAAAAATCTCCACCCTTTACCAACCAGGCGCCATCGCGATTCGAACCCTTTAACCACTCGGCTATAAACCCAGGTGTTGCAGCCCGCTAATGAAAAAAGAACAACACATATATATATACAAGAGCAGAAATGCATGCCAGCATGCCTGCAAACACACATCCGTTCACATGAATCAAGTTCACATCATTTTATTTTTAACTGAATGGTCAATACACACACAGTCATCATTTGGGCATGCATGTGCGTACACATTAACAAAATCACTTTAGTGAACTGATGTTAAATTAACGTCAATCAAATACTGCCAAAAGTGTCATAACACCAGGAAAGACAAATATCTTGTGTGACTTAGATCGCTTCAAGAAATGCAAAACACGTTTCATGTTCAACTGTCTGGCTTATATTTTGTATTGATAAGAACTGATAATTTTCATAAGAAAACACGGCTCACAGTTCCTCCCAAGCAAAAATTCAGCGACAACTTGAAGCATTGTGATCTTCCAACACAAACCCATGCGACATTTTCTTTAGTGTCATAAATATCCAGTGAATACACAGATACGTAAAAAATGAAATCCTTTCAATCATGAGGTGAGGCCTGGGCCCCGCCTTCCCATACCATCCTTGGGGAAAGGCAATTTCCTCCAATTTTTCTCACTCTATTTGGATGTGAATGGGTACCTGACCAGCTGGTGAAGGTTAATTACCGTAAAGTTCGGTTTATAAGCCATGACTTTTTACTCCAGCTTCAAGTAGTAGTAGTAGTAGTATTTTTATGTATTTATCTTTTTTTTTTCTTGAGGCCTGACTAAGTGCATTGGGTTACGCTGCTGGTCAGGCATCTGCTTGGCAGATGTGGTGTAGCGTATATGGATTTGACCAAACACAGTGACGCCTCCTTGAGCTACTGATACTGATGAAATCACCGCCCAGATGGCCATAAAAGGTTACAGAACATTCAGCCTTTAGCCTAAGCCATAGTCATCCAATCAAGGCTACAGAACATTCAGCCTTTAGCCTAAGCCATAGTCATCCAATCAAGGCTACAGAACGTTCAGCCTTTCGCCTAAGCCATAATCATCCAATCAAGGCTACAGAACGTTCAGCCTTTAGCCTAAGCCATAGTCATCCAATCAAGGCTACAGAACATTCAGCCTTTAGCCTAAGCCATAGTCATCCAATCAAGGCTACAGAACATTCCGCCTTTAGCCTAAGCCATAGTCATCCAATCACTGCACAGTATCTCCTCTCCTTCTGCCCCCTGTGCTGCCAGTCATCTTGTTTTTTCTTCGCTGTTTTTTTTATTTTTTCATATCGGTTGCCTGCTGATTCTACTCAGCAGAATGTTTCTTTCTCTGATGGTTCAGTTTTGTTTTTTTGGAGGGGGGGGGGGGGGGGTGGACAAGGGGAGGGTTAATCGGTTGTCATTTGATTCTACCCACCAAATGTTTCTTTCTCTGATGGTTCAGCTTTTGTTGTTGTTGCTTTTAATCAGTTGCCTGCTGATTCTCCTCAGCAGAAATTTTCTTTCTCTGACTGCTCAGTTTGTTTTTGTTTTTTTTGGGTTTTTTTAATCAGTTGCCTGCTGATTCTACGCAGCAGAATTCTTCTTTTTCTGACAGTTCTTTTTTTTTGGGGGGGGGGATAGGGGAGGAGGGGAGGGGGTTAACTGGTTGCCTGCTGATTCTCCTCAGCAGAATTTTTCTTTTGCAGACAGTTCAGTTTCTTGCACAGCGTGTTCCGCAGGTTCTTCTTGGGGATCAGGGCCACCCCCTGCATCAGAGAACTGCGGAGGTTCTCCTCGGGCACCGACAGCGCCTCCTGCGACTGGGGATCCCGGGGATCCTGGTGAGGGAGGAGGGAGGACAGCAGATCAAGGAGGAGGACGAAGAGGGGATCCAGCATGACCTCAGCGCCCACCGACATGACGGCACACACCTGGCAGAACAGCGCCACCTTCAAGACGCACCTGTCTGCGACCTTCGACCCCTTGGGCGGTGGCTGTATCAGCGTCTGGAAGCGGCGGAAAGTAACATCGCCATCATAATCGACATCATCGTTATGGAAGTGGAGCAGTGGCTCAGTGGTTATGCGCCCCAAACAGGGAGCGAGTGTCCATGGGTTCTAGTCCAAAATACGGACCAGGATTTTTCTTTTTACTCAACCCCTCCACCAGATCTTGAATATGTGGTCTGGGTGCTAGTCCTTTTTAAATGAGACAATAAATTGAGGTCACATGTGCAGTGGAGCGAAGGCCCAGAGGTAACGCGTCCGCCTAGGAAGCGAGAGAATCTGAGCGCGCTGGTTCGAATCACGGCTCAGCCGTCGATATTTTCTCCCCCTCCACTAGTCCTTGAGTGGTGGTCTGGACACTAGTCATTCGGATGAGACGATAAACCGAGGTCCCGTGTGCAGCATGCACTTAGCGCACGTAAAAGAACCCACGGCAACAAAAGGGTTGTCCCTGGCGAAATTCTGTAGAAAAATCCACTTCAATACGAAACACAAATAAAACTGCACGCAGAAAAATATACAAAAAAAATGGGTGGCGCTGTAGTATAGCGACGCGCTCTCCCTGGGGAGAGCAGCCCGAATTTCACAGAGAAATCTGTTGTGATAAAAAGAAATGCAAATGCAAATGCAAATATTTGCAAATACAAACACAACATGCACTTAAGAGCTCATAAAAGAATCCACAACAACAAAAGGGTCTCCCCTGGCAAAATTTCCTGCAAAAAATCCACTTTGATAGCAAAACAAATACAATCGCCAATAGAACAAAGTTTAAGGATGCCACAACAATGTGGTGATGTGATCTACCAAGGGAGAGCAGCCCAAATGTCACTCGGTGAAATCTGTTGTAGTAAAAAAGAAAAAAGATTCAATACAATACCAGGGTACAGACTACATTTAGACTCCGCTTTAGAATGACCACAATGTGTTTGTTTGGTTTTTTTTTAATTTAGCTTTCAAGGACTTCAGTGTCAGAATGATAAACAACCCCAACCCCCCATCTCTCTTTCTCTCTCATATAAATGCACAGACTCACACATACACATAAATGTGCACAAATATTTCTGAAAACGCTTACAACTTAAGTGTTCCGAGTCTTAAAAACCATAAGGTTTCATGACATTATTGTGTGTTATCCCTGTTCTGTACTATAAAGTTCTGTCTACTTTATTACATCAAGTTCTTCACACACACACACACACACAAACACACACACTACAGCACTAGAGAAGTTTAAAACCATGTTGTGACAGTTGTACACAAAACAAAAAAAAACCCAAACAAACCAAGAACCACACATGCACACACACCAAAACAAAACATAAAACCCAACAATAATACAAAATAAGAAATATCCAAATATTTTGGTCCATAGACCTTTTGCAAGGCTGAATAACAAAATGTGGATTTTTTTTTTCTTCTTAGGTTTCGCACACACACACACACACACACACACACACATACAAAAGATGAAAACTATTCTTTTAAACCACTACAGTCCACACACACACATGCTCGCACGCACACACACACACACACACAAAACTCAATAATACAATAAAAAAAACACATATCTAAATTTTTGGTCCATACAACTTTCACAATGATAAATGACCAAACATGAAAAATGAAAAAAATGTTTACTTTCATACTAAAACAAAAACAAAACCTGACAAAAACCACTGCAGCCCCAGCGTACCAACCTGCAGTGCGGCGACCATCAGCTGGGCGAGGTGGTGAAGCAAGGGGGGAGAGAACCCTGGTTCCTGGCACACCATCACCACCACCGCCTCCGTCACCAGTTGGCACACCATCACCTCCCTCCTGCACTCTGCTGCAAACATTCATCAATGATGATGTGAAAACAAAAACAAAAAACAAAAAAAACAAAAGGCAAAGCCTTCAAGACTCACTTGTGCTTCGCGCTTTATCCAGTAAAAGAATCATGAGGAGAAGTAAAAAAAGAGATTTTAATTACACATACTTAACCGTGACCCAACTAGTGCAGACTCCGGCAGGGGTCTGACATTCCTGTCCTGTGCAAACTACTATCTGCCTATGCAGAGAAAATGAAACTACGGCCAATAACCTCCCGTAAGAAGATAACCTCCCCTTTGTCCCACTGGCTAGCGCCCTCTTTTTCCGGCAGCCATCATGACTCCTGTTCCTGTGCTCTCCATACGGCTAAGTTTTTTCGTATTTTCTGTCTGTCTGTCGATTCTCTGGCGTTCTTAAAAGAGATTTTTTAAAAATCGATGAAGAGTGCTCTGTATTAAATAAATATATATATATAATAAACTTGGGAGAAAAAAGGGGGGGGGCATGCCAGCAGGATCAAACCACGCATGTTCAGTTCTGACTTTATATGATAGTCAGCCGTGTCCGACTATGACCATCAGAACAGCAGAGGAGGCAACTGCTGTTCCGACTATTTGGGCTAGAATTTGATTATAGTGGAGAGTGTCTTGGCCAAGTACATCCCCACTCTCTCGGCCAAGAGGGTTTTAGGACAGTTGGCGTTGGGATGGTTCCCAAAGGCCAACTAGCCCACAAGGCTTCAGCACTAAGAGCCAGTGCAATTTTGCCTCCTAGTTTGAGAGTCATAGTCCTTCACAAAAGACTAAGCTGTAAATGGTTTCAGTTCTGTTACAAGCAGACTAATCCCCAAGGCTGCGGCACATCTGACGTCAAAAGACTAAATTCAAAACTTAAAGCAATGTTGATGCTTTCTTCTTCGTGCGATAAATAGCTGTGATTGTAGTGGCTGTAATAACGCCGTTTAAATAATGTTTTTTGTGTGTTTTATTATATCTCGATCATTCTTTTACTTCAGCAGTAAAGGAGACGTTGCCATCTCCTTCCAGCACATCGCAACACATTGTAGATCTCTAGATCTGCACGAACCAGTCTACAATGGGCTCAAAGAAACGATTGATTCAATTTTTCTTTTATGTTCATTCCAGTTAATTCAGAGTCCTCTTTAGAATATTTATATGCAGTAAGCACATCAATGGTGTAGTTAGTATCACTGAAAGTGTTCTGTCCAGAATTTGTGTTTCTTTCCTTTTGATTGTGAACAAGAAACACACAAGGTCATGTCGTCTTCAAACACAACCTTCCTCCTTGTCGGCCAAACTCAGCGGAAAGTGGTTTTTAGAATTTTTGGATTTCGGAACACATCTCAAATAAACCGTCAATGATTTGGAAATGCAGCTTAATTCGGGAGACTTACAACCTGTTATTGGTATGACTGTGAAGATTTGTTTCATACCATGTTTTAAGCCAATTTTGGAATTGGCAGACAAAGTATTTCCAGAGAAAATGGTAATGTTAAAGTTTACCACACAAACACACACACACAACCGAACATGGAGTTAAAACATAGACTCACTTTGTTTACACAAGTGAGTCAAAAATGAATTATCTCCCTTGTGCTTTGTCATGCATCACCAGCAAGAGCCAAATTACTTCCCTTGTGCTCTGTAACACATCAAATGTGTAAACTATAATCGTCTCCCTTTTGCTCCGTCATACATAATCAACATATAAAAAACGAATACAATACAACTCAATACAATGCAATACAATTACGCAACACTATACAACACAACAAACCACAATACAACACAATACAACGTAACACAACACATCACAATACAGTGGCTTCTCCCCAAATAAAAAAAACCTCTTCCACAATTCAAACACTAAGCAGGAAAGCACTACATATAATCCATGCATAACACACATCTTTCACACACAGAAATGGTACCTGATATATCAAATGCAGAGTGGTCGAAAAGGGAGTGTTTGTGGAGATCCATACGCACACAGCCCGTGTCGACCAACGCTGTGAGAACCCTCACCACGCGGTGTACCTCCGTCACTAGAATCTGTGGCAAAACCTGACCACAACAAACAGCTTTACATCATCATCGTCCTTACCATCAACACCATCATCATCAGTGATCAGAACTGTATAGATCCTATACCAGAATGTGTGGCAAAACCTGACGACAACTAAAAGCTTTACAATGCTGTCGTCGTCATCATCGTGTTAATAATCAGTGAACAGACTGTATTATCTTTATACCAACGTGTAGCAAAACCTAATGATAATATACAGCTTTTCATCATCATCACCATCATCATCAACAGCGTCATCATCAGCATCATCATCATCGTCATCAATCATCATCATCATCAACAGCATTATCAGTGATCAGACTGCATACCCATACCAATATGTGTGGCAAAACCCAACAACGACAGTTTTACATCATCACCACCATCATCATCATCATCAGTGATCAGACTGAATGCATGACAACAAACAGCTTTACATCATCATCGTCATCATCATCATCATCATCATTAGTGACCAGACTGTACACATCCTATGTGAGGCAACACCTGACGATAACAAACACCTTTACATCATCAATCATCAGTGATCAGACTGTGCACATCCTCTGTGAGGCAACACCTGACAATAACAAACACCTGTACATCATCATCATCAGTGATCAGACTGTACACATCCTATGTGAGGCAACACCTGACGATAACAAACACCTTTACATCATCAATCATCAGTGATCAGACTGTACACGTCCTCTGTGAGGCAACACCTGACGATAACAAACACCTTTACATCATCATCATCAGTGATCAGACTGTACACGTCCTCTGTGAGGCAACACCTGACGATAACAAACACCTTTACATCACCATCATTAGTGACCAGACTGTACACATCCTATGTGAGGCAACACCTGACGATAACAAACACCTTTACATCATCAATCATCAGTGATCAGACTGTACACGTCCTCTGTGAGGCAACACCTGACGATAACAAACACCTTTACATCATCATCATCAATGATCAGACTGTACACGTCCTCTGTGAGGCAACACCTGACGATAACAAACACCTTTACATCATCATCATTAGTGATCAGACTACACATCCTCTGTGAGGCAACACCTGACAATAACAAACACCTTTACATCATCAATCATCAGTGATCAGACTGTACACGTCCTCTGTGAGGCAACACCTGATGATAACAAACACCTTTACATCATCATCATCAGTGACCAGACTGTACACATCCTCTGTGAGGCAACACCTGACGATAACAAACACCTTTACATCACCATCATTAGTGACCAGACTGTACACATCCTATGTAAGGCAACACTTGACGATAACAAACACCTTTACATCATCATTATTAGCGACCAGACTGTACACATCCTATGTGAGGCAACACCTGATGATAACAAACACCTTTACATCATCATCATTAGTGATCAAACTGCATACACCCTATACAAACATGTGAAGCAAACCTGATGACAACAAAAAGCTTTGAAAATACCATGGTAAAGAATTGTTTTCAAAACACATTCAGACTATAGCCGACGAAAACCGTGAACTGACCTCAAAACTGAAAACCTGTGCCAGACAGACGTTTCACCTCTGTGTCAGACAGACGTTTAAACCTTTTACCTGTGCCACAGAGACGTTTTACCTGTGTCACAGACACATTTAAACCTTTTACCTGTGCCATAGAGACGTTTAACCTATGCCAGAGAGACGTTTTACCTGTGTCAGAGAGACGTTTAAACGTTTTACCTGTGCCAGAGAGACGTTTTACCTGTGTCAGAGAGACATTTATACCTTTTACCTGTGCCATAGAGACATTTTACCTATGCCACAGAGACATTTCACCTGTGCCAGAGAGACGTTTAAACATTTTACCTGTGCCAGAGAGACGTTTCACCTATGTCAGAGAGACATTTAAACCTTTTACCTGTGCCATAGAGACGTTTTACCTATGCCAGAGAGACGTTTCACCTGTGCCAGAGAGACGTTTAAACCTTTCACCTGTGCCTTAGAGACATTTTACCTATGCCAGAGAGACATTTCACCTGTGCCAGAGAGACGTTTAAACGTTTTACCTGTGCCTTAGAGACGTTTTACCTGTGCCAGAGAGACGTTTTACCTATGTCAGAGAGACATTTAAACCTTTTACCTATGCCAGAGAGACATTTCACCTGTGCCAGAGAGACATTTCACCTGTGCCCGAGAGACATTTAAACGTTTTACCTGTGCCAGAGAGATGTTTCACCTGTGTCAGAGAGACATTTAAAAATTTTACCTGTGCCACAGAGACGTTTCACCTGTGTCAGAGAGACGTTTAAACATTTTACCTGTGCCAGAGAGACGTTTCACCTGTGTCAGAGAGATGTTTAAACGTTTCACCTGTGCCTTAGAGACATTTTACCTGTGCCAGAGAGACGTTTTACCTGTGTCAGAGAGACATTTAAACCTTTTACCTGTGCCAGAGAGACGTTTCACCTGTGCCAGAGAGACGTTTAAACGTTTTACCTGTGCCAGAGAGACGTTTCACCTGTGTCAGAGAGACGTTTTACCTGTGCCAGAGAGACGTTTCACCTGTGCCAAAGACGTTTCACATATGCCAGAGAGACGTTTCACCTGTGCCAGAGAGACGTTTCACCTGTGCCAAAGACGTTTCACCTGTGCCAGAGAGACGTTTCAGCGTTTTACCTGTGCCAGAGAGACGTTTCACCTGTGTCAGAGAGACATTTAAATGTTTTGCCTGTGCCTTAGAGACGTTTTACCTGTGTCAGAGAGACGTTTAAATGTTTTACCTGTGCCTTAGAGATGTTTTACCTGTGCCAGAGAGATGTTTTACCTGTGTCAGAGAGATGTTTAAACCTTTTACCTGTGCCATAGAGATGTTTCACCTATGCCAGAGAGATGTTTCACCTGTGCCAGAGAGACGTTTAAACGTTTTACCTGTGCCAGAGAGACGTTTAAACGTTTCACCTGTGCCAGAGAGACGTTTAAACGTTTTACCTGTGCCAGAGAGACGTTTTACCTGTGCCAGAGAGACGTTTTACCTGTGCCAGAGAGAGAGACGTTTTACCTGTGCCAGAGAGACGTTTTACCTGTGCCAGAGAGACGTTTAAATGTTTCACCTGTGCCAGAGAGACGTTTCACCTGTGCCAGAGAGACGTTTAAACGTTTCACCTGTGCCAGAGAGACGTTTAAATGTTTCACCTGTGCCAGAAGACGTTTAAACGTTTTACCTGTGCCAGAGAGATGTTTCACCTGTGTCAGAGAGATGTTTAAACGTTTTACCTGTGCCAGAGAGATGTTTCACCAGTGCCAGAGAGATGTTTCACCAGAGATGTTTCACCAGTGCCAGAGAGATGTTTCACCTGTGCCAGAGAGACGTTTAAACGTTTTACCTGTGCCAGAGAGACATTTTACCTGTGCCAGAGAGACGAGGAGAGAGGGGCGAGGGATATGAACATCGCTGTGCAGGGCCTGTACCACCTGGGAAGCGGCATCGTCACTGACAGCCGACAGACGCAGGAGTGCTGACGGGTTCTGTGGCGCGGCTTTCAGGGCTCCCGTCACATAGCCTGCTATCAGCTGTGTGGACGCACACACACACACAGTACTGATGACATCATTGTGCTTGTTATTGTAAGCGCCTGGAGCTTTTGGTGTTTTTTTTTATGGTTTAAATAATCTTTAATTATTCAACAACATGATTACAATGCAATGAATGACAAAAGAGCATCAACAAGCTTAAAGCTTATACTGTGCTCACAACGTTACACTTCAATTTTATCATGACGGCTGATGAACCATATTATGACTTGTATCAAATAACATTCATAAACAGTAAGTAATGAAATAATGAGCTTTTGTGTTATTAGATTGGGAGGACGTGTCCTATTATCATCATCATCATTTTTTACTCACTTGTGGAAACAAAGTGAGTTTATGTTTTAACCCGGTGTTCGGTTGTCTGTGTGTATGTGTGTGTGTCTGTCTGTCTGTCTCTGTGTCCGTGGTAAACTTTAACATTGCCATTTTCTCTGGAAATACTTTGTCAGTTGACACCAAATTTGGCATAAAAATAGGAAAATTTCAGTTCTTTCCAGTCATCTTGTTTAAAACAATATTGCACCTCTGGGAAGGGCACAAAAAAATATTTAAAAAAAAGAAGCCAAATTATATGCAAACTGAATTTACTGGGGGTTTTTTGTTTTTTTGGGTTTTTTTATTCTCTAAACTTGGCACTTTGATCTGATATTCTGACACAAAAACAAGAGCAGTCATTTTTATCATTTTTTGTTCAAACAGGGACTTCTTTTGCTAAGCATGGAAGTTATATTTATTTTGCATGTCTTTGGTGCTGATAGTAAAAAAAAAAAGGGAAATTAATCTGTAATTAATGCTAGAGGGCTTAGTTTGCTTTAAACTGATCTTTCTCATCTTAAACATTACACTTTCAAATTATACTCAATACATAAAAAGCTTGTCTGTTTTACTCTCAGTTTACAGCACTTTCACCATGTTCATTCGCCCAAGTGGTCTTTTTCGGAAAATACTAAAATCAATATGACGAGTGGACTTTATAGATCTATTGGCTGAGCCCTGAAGGTCATGGGCAAAAATCAATTGCGTACACATATTTATACACATTCAAAGCGTGTGCTCATGTTCTTCGCCAACGCGAACGACACCATTTTGTTTCAAGTTGTTGACCTGCCCGTTCAATCCTATATTTAATCGACAATACACGATAACATGTGATGGAAAGGAGACCGTTAAGTATTTATTCTGAGAAAGATTTGTGAATGCCTCTTCACTTACTGGATTATGCCCCAAACTGCCATAAAAATATCCACTGAATCAGTCGGAATTCACAGTTTAAAATAATAAACCATGAGAGTTAAGAGTTAATACCCTTGAATTGATGAAACGTAAAAATTTCCAGACTTGACTTTTCTCAAAATGAAGTCCTTTTCACTTCATACGACATTTAGAAGTACTTGTACTTGGCTCTACATGTTATTAGTTTAACAAAATACTCAATTTTCATATCAACTTTAAAACTTTAAAACTAG
>JAAQRG010293563.1:0-14521 GCA_011634625.1 Babylonia areolata | reverse complement strand
ACTAAAGTCACCTGTGGCGGTGCACTGTGTAGTCAACTAAAGTCACCTGTGGTGGTGCACTGTGTAGTCAACTAAAGTCACCTATGGTGGTGCACTGTCAACTAAAGTCACCTATGGCGGTGCACTGTGTAGTCAACTGAAGTCACCTGTGGTGGTGCACTGCGTAGTCAACTAAAGTCACCTGTGGTGGTGCACTGTGTAGTCAACTAAAGTCACCTATGGTGGTGCACTGTGTAGTCAACTAAAGTCACCTGTGGTGGTGCACTGTGTAGTCAACTGAAGTCACCTGTGGTGGTGCACTGTGTAGTCAACTGAAGTCACCTGTGGCAGTGCACTGTGTAGTCAACTAAAAGTCGCCTGTGGTGGTGCACTGTGTAGTCAACTAAAAGTCGCCTATGGTGGTGCACTGTCTGGTCAACAACGAAAGTCACCTACGGCAGTGAAAGAGTTAACCACTCGTGCTGGTGTGCCTGTCTCCACTGGCCTTTCAAAAGCAGACTTTTCCCCCTGACCTGGTGCTTGGTGTCGGCGGTCATGGTGAGGGGGTGGTAGGTGAGGTCGTAGAGGCGGGTCTGGAGGGGTTCGACGGTGAAGGTGGGGGGCCCCGACCACTGGCTGCCCTCGATGATGGGGGTGAGGTGCCAGGTGAGCAGGGTGCGGTTGGTGATGGGGATGCCCCTCAGGTCCTTGCCCCGCACCTGGGTGGAGAAGGAGTACACGTCCTTCATGGGGGACATGTCCGTGCAGCTCCCTGTCAGCGTCAGCAGCACGGGGATGTGGGGGCCCCCGTCCAGGAAACAGTTCAGTTTCTGACACCACACACCAAAACAGAGTGAACACAACACCATACACTGCACCCACTCGCTTGTGCCCCGCATGTAGGCCAGCCTTCAGGGCCCA
Source organism: Babylonia areolata (assembly GCA_011634625.1). Lineage (NCBI taxonomy): Eukaryota > Metazoa > Mollusca > Gastropoda > Neogastropoda > Buccinidae > Babylonia > Babylonia areolata. The sequence continues at coordinate 13,621 of JAAQRG010293563.1, read as the reverse complement.
GACTGGCCTCACAAGTCACCTCCAGACCCACAGCCGCTGATCTTCCATCTGAATTCTTCAAGCCAACACACATAAACAGAGCATACACATGCACACATATGGAGCATATACAAACACAGCATGCACATACACACCATACACATACGCACATATGGCATACACATACACACATAGAGCATAGACATACACACATACAGAGCATACACATACACACTTCTGGAGCATACAGAGCATTCATACACACACAGATAAAGAACACACACACACACACACACATAGACCATTCACACACACACACACACATACAAAGTATTCATGCATACAGATTCAGAGCATGCATAAACACACACACAGGGCATACATACACATCACATACAGAGCATACACAAACAAACAGAGCATACATATCATAATAATGCTAATAAAAGGACAGTTGATACGCCCAGTCTAATGAAGCAAAAGCCCTGGGCATTTACAATGAAAACTACAATAATGCATGCATACTAAAAACACACAAATACACCCACATGCACAAATCCTCCCACTCCAGCTGCAACCCGCAAACCCACTCCACACAAGATGTAGACACACACACACACATACGCGCGCACTCAAGCACATCTTGACAGTTCATGGCATATGAACATGTGCATGTTTAAAATAGAAAAAATAGTAGAAGTAAAAATCAACTTGCCTAAAACATAAAAGTAAAGACAAGGAGTTATTTACCGATTTGAGGCTGGAAATAAATGAGTTTTGAAAGAAGGGCAAGAAACAGCAGGACAGACAGGAAACGGGAGTGAGTTCCACGTGGAGGAAGCCCGGAAAGAGAAAACGTGTTTTCCACGTGATCTGCTTCTGCAGGATGGAATTTTTAAGAGACGGTCATGATGACCGAAGCTGGCGAGATGGACGGTAGTAATGCAGAATCTCAGAAAACTAAGGAGACATGCTAATCATAAATTTGCAGCACATGAGAGAGTTTGTATTCTATTCTTTTCTCAACAGGTAACCAGTGGAGGGAATGAAGGAGAGGAGTGACATGAGCAGATCTGATGGAACGGAAGATAAGCCGTGCAGCATGGTTTTGGAGTCTCTGAAGTCTGGGTAACAAGGAGTTGGGGCATCCAGTGAGCAGAGAACTACAGTAGTCAAGCCTAGAACTAACGTAGTCAAGCCAAGAACTACAGTAGTCAAGCCTAGAACTAACGTAGTCAAGCCTACAACTACAGTAGTCAAGCCTACAACTAACGTAGTCAAGCCTAGAACTACAGTAGTCAAGCCTAGAACTAACGTAGTCAAGCCTAGAACTAACGTAGTCAAGTAGTCAAGCCTAGAACTCAAGCCTACAACTACAGTAGTCAAGCCTAGAACTACAGTAGTCAAGCCTAGAACTAACGTAGTCAAGCCTAGAACTCAAGCCTAGAACTAACGTAGTCAAGCCTACAACTACAGTAGTCAAGCCTTGAACTACAGTAGTCAAGCCTAGATAAGACCAGGGAACAGACAAGGGTTTTTGTTGCGTCCTGAGACAGAAAGTGCCGAACAGAGCTTATTCTACGCAACTCAAGGTAACAGATTTGACAGATTGAGGCAATCTGCCAATCAAAAGATAAGAGTCTGGTCTAAATAAACACCAAGGTTGCGAACAATTTTTCAAGTTGGAACATTGCCTCCAATTAAGTGAACAGCTTGTGGGAATGAGACAGAATTTAGCAAATGTTTAGGAGCAAGAAAAATCATTTCTGGTTTTTCGTCATTCAACTGCAGTTTGTTGTTTGTCGTCCATGATTTTATGTCAGCAGTCCATTGTTGAGTAGAGGCCATAATCTCACGAGGATGAGAGATTGGACCGGACTTGTAAATATACAGAGTATACAGACACACACACACACACAGAGCATACACAACTTACAGAGTACACACACACACACACATACAGAGCATCCATACATATATACAGAGTATACACTCACACAGCACACACACATACAGAGCATACATACAGGTATACAGAGCAAACACTTACAGTCCACACACACATAAGCACACACACACACACACAGTCCACACACACATAAGCACACACAAACACACACAGTCCACACACACATAAGCATACACAAACACACACAGTACACACACACATAAGCATACACAAACACACACAGTACACACACATATAAGCACACACACACACATACAGTGGACACACACACACAGTGGACACACACATTCTCTACTGACCCCACTGGGGTGCTACTGGCTCCGTGTGTGTGTGTGTGTGTGTGTGTGTGTGTGTGTGTGTGTGTGTGTGTGTCTCCACTGTGTGTGTGTGTTGTGTTGTATATTAAAGCGCATAAGAGTTCTGAACCTTGCATGCATAAGAGTAACATGCATATACACACAAGTGCTATACCACACATTCCACCCATGAAGACATTCATATTCAACAAAACATCTGTGTATCACAAATCAATGACACAGACATATACGTATGTACACACCTCATATCTGATGTCAGCACTGTTTTCCTGTGGGTGAAAGATGACTTTAAAGGTAACGTCCATGCCAGGAGTGATATAGCCCTCAACTGGTGTGATGGAAAAATCGGGTCCGAAGTGATTCAAGTCCCAACGGAATCTGCACACAGGAACGGACATTTAACTCACTCAGTACGGCCAGTCCTCTCTTCTCCTCTACACAGACCCCTCGGATGTCCAGTGGGTGTCTGAATGACCCAACCTTTAGCTTCTGTCGTCAGAATTGTTGTATTCTTTGTCAACATTCACCTCTTCAGTACAAGAGCCTTCCGCTTGCAATATTTTGATGATGGTAATTGGGATGAAACGCTGTTAACGTCGTCTCTTTCGCCGTTCGTATGGAGAGAGTTAAGACAGGGTCTATACAGGTCTAACCAGGATCTCATTGGACACACGGCTTCAAGACCGACTCCTGTCTATAGCCCACAATGTCACTGTTAGAAATGATTACGACCTCTTCAACTGCCAAACACAAACATGATGCCACTCTCTTTTCCCGGTTTTTTTTTCTCCTCTCAGCAGAATAAGTTAAGATGCTTATATCTATCAGTACAATGTCCGTAAGGGTCTAGGTATGAATGCAGGTCACACACCCTTGCTCCCAAGTTGGACCGGAAAATCAAACTGAGCATATATATAGTCACTCAGATCAGCTGGTAAACAACGGTCCCGTGTTGCGGCGTGCACTTGGCAAACTGAAACAGAACCCTTGGCAACACAAGTGTAGTCCCCTCTGCTGAACTGTGCACAAGAAATCCACCCTGACAGGTACATACAAACACACATGCACGCAGTCCCCTCTGCTGAACTGTGCACAAGAAATCCACTCTGATAGGTACATACAAACACACATGCACACAGTCCCCTCTGCTGAACTGTGCACAAGAAATCCACTCTGATAGGTACATACAAACACACATGCACACAGTCCCCTCTGCTGAACTGTGCACAAGAAATCCACCCTGACAGGTACATACAAACACACATGCACGCGCTCAAGGCCTGACTCAGCTTGTTGGATCATGCTGCTGGGTCAGGCAGATGTGGTGTAGCGTGAACGGATCAGTTCCAAACACAGCAAACGCCTCCCTGAGAAAGAGGAACTGAAGGAAGCTGTCTGTGTGGTGACAGGGTGGGGAGGGGAGGGGACAGGAGATGGTTACCTGGTGTTGATGTCCCCCCGGTTGGTCATGGTGATGGTGCGGGAGGTCTGGCTGCGGAGGTAGACGGTGCCGAAGGGGATGTAGGGCGTGTCCAGCACCACGTCCATCCCCAGGCACACCCCGCTCACCGCCAGCAAGGGGGTCTGCACCCCCCCAAACTCCATCACCACCTGTACACACACACACACACACACAGAGCCACACACACACACACACACACTCACATAAAAAAGACATACACACACACACACACACACACACACACAGATACACAGAGAAACACACACAAACACAGACACACATACACACACACACACACACACAGACACGTACAGACATACTTAAAGGCACACACAACACACAGACACACACACAAACACAGACACACACACTGACACACAAACACAAGAGACCTGCACACAGACTTTCAGGCACACACACAACACAGACACAGAGACACACACACCCACAAAGACACCCACCCACCCACACACAGACACAGACACCCACACCCCCACAGAGCAGTGGTCAGGTCCCCCACTGGCCGCCCTCAGTGTCCACAGTGCCATCTGCTGCACACAGTGTGGTCCCTGACCAACCCTCCCCGACAGGACACTGTCTGCCAGTCACACACAAAACCAACCACACGTCAACAAGTCTTCTTCTTCTTCTTCAGCGTTCACTCGTAAGCACACGAGTGGGCTTTTACGTGTATGACCGTTTTTACCCCGCCATGTAGGCAGCCATACTCCGTTCTTGGGGGTGTGCATGCTGGGTATGTTCTTGTTTCCATAACCCACCAAACGCTGACATGGATTACAGGATCTTTAACGTGCGTATTTGATCTTCTGCTTGCATATACACACGAAGGGGGTTCAGGCACTAGCAGGTCTGCACATATGTTGACCTGGGAGATCGTAAAAATCTCCACCCTTTACCCACCAGGCGCCGTCACAGTGATTCAAACCTGGGACCCTCAGATTGACAGTCCAACGCTTTAACCACTCGGCTGTTGCGCCCGTCAAGGCCCGTGTCAAATCAGTTTCTTTTCTAGCTGAGGTCGCTCTGCATTTCAACACTTCCAGGAACATACCCCCCCAACAACATGATGTATCTTCTTCTTCGTTCGTGGGCTGCAACATCCATGTCAACTTGTATGTACACAAGTGGGCTTTTACGTGTGTGACCATTTTTATCTTGCCATGTCAGCAGCCATACTCTGTTCTTTGCAGGGGTCAGGGGTGGAGGGGTTGGGGGGGGGGGGCATGCTGGGTATGTTCATGTTTCCATAACCCACTGAACGCTTACATGGTTTACAGGATCTTCAATGTGCATATTTTATCTTCTGCTTGAGTATCAACACGATGTACAAAATACATAGTTATTCCCAAACCATTACTTTCTGAGGTGTGCTGTTCATAACCAGTGACACACATTCTTCACAGCACAGCCTTCGCCACCCACTAGGCCTGACCTGTTCAGTGAAGGGCGGAACGCGTCTCTTCGTCTTGAACAGCACGTCCAGGGCGAGGGAGCCACCGTAGGCACCCAGAGTGACGGCCCCTGTCGGGGTCACCGACAGCAGCCCTAACTTCTTCAGCTGCGGGGAGGAGGGGTCAAAGCTGAGGCTGAAGGTGATGGGGGCAGGGGAGCGGTTGACAATGGGGACCTCCCTCCGGATGACGTCGCCCACAAAGAGGGAGCCCAGGCTGACCACCTTGTTCTTCTTGTCCGCCACCTCCACCTGGTGGGCAGGCAGGCAGAGGGTCACAGCCGTCATAGGGCCCCTCTTTCATTCACAGCTAGGCTCTTCCTTCTCTTCTGACATACAATACAGCATGCTTCCCCCATTCTATCACACACCAGGAAAGATGTAACTATTCATTGACTGATTGATGTGGATACTTATATAGCGCCTATCCTCGGTCAGAGACCAAGCTCTAAGCGCTTTATATACACGGGGACATTTTGCACCACAGGCTGCCTACCTGGGTAGAGCTGACTGACGGCTGCCACTGGGCGCTCATCATTCGTTTCCTGTGTCATTCAATCAGATTTCAGATGCACACGCATACACACTCAGACAGACGTAACATTTTATGTGTATGACCGTTTTTATTTACTTACCCCGCCTTGTAGGCAGCCATACTCCGTTTTCGAGGGTGTGCATGCTGGGTATATTCTTGTTTCCATAACCCACCGAATGCTGACATGGATTACAGGATCTTTAACGTGCGTATTTGATCTTCTGCGTGCGCATACACATGAAGGAGGTTCAGGCACTAGCAGGTCTGCACATATGTTGACCTGGGAGATCGTAAAAATCTCCACCCTTTACCCACCAGGTGCACCGAGATTCAAACCCAGGACCCTCAGATTGAAAGTCCAGCGCTTTAACCACTCGGCTATTGCACCCGTATTCATGTCTCATAACTATTGATATAACTATCCAGACAGCTAAACCTGACACAACACCAGACACGTGTGAACATGAGAACCAACACCAGGGTAAACCACTAGACCCCAGCCCACCTGGACATCACAGCCGGTGCCTGTGAACTCCACGGTGCGCTGCGAGGACCCGTTGACCTCAAAGACCACCAGCTCCTTGTAAGGGCGTATCTCAGGGGGGCGGAAGATGAAGGGGATGATCACCTCCTTCCCCACCTCCAGCACCTGGGCCTTGAAGCTGTGCTGGAGCTGGGGGGTGGGCGTGTACAGGCAGCACACACTGGGGGCAACACACACACACAGCAGAAGGCTCACCAGTCTAATATACAGACTGCGGCTGGATGCCATAAAAACGAAATATACTTCTAACGTAACTTCATTTGTGGTAATGAAATTACCCCCCCCCCCCCCCCTTGCATATCATTTATGAATGTCAACATTGACCTCTTTCATTTGCAAAATCTCCTGTTTCATCTGCTTCCATTAGAAATGTATTATGTGACAATGAACTTGGGTTTGAAATAGTTCAGAGTTTAATCACGAGCCGCACTGGCTCTTTGTTGTTATTTTACCTGTTGACTAGCTTTATCCTGTTTATATTCTTTTTTATGCGAAATGGGGAGAGAGGAACAGGGAAACAGTGATGATTTAAGGCATAGGTAGGGCGCAGAAAGTGATGGATTTTCGTCTAAAATCACAATTGTGGATAGACGTTGGAAAAAAAAAAAAAGAATGAACAAACACACACAGCCATGTCAATGACAATGGATCACTGATTCTGACCCTGTAACAATCAGTCAAGGATGGTACCTCACACAGAGCTTTACTGCTGAACATGGTACGTCACAGAGTTTTACTGCTGTCCAACTTTCAATCTCTCTCAACATCTTTACTGGGTACAATGTGTTTGTGTGTATGTGCATGTACAAACCATTTGCACTGGTGTGTGTGTGTGCAGTTAAAATGTTCAACTGTAATATTTTCTTTTCTTAGTTTCATAAATTAAAAGAAATCTAACACACATTTTTTAAACAGAACAGTTTGAATTTTTTTTCTATTCATTTACTTGGACAGCCAAAGCTAAGAACTCTTTTTTCTTTTTAACCATACCTGACAAACTGCGTAGACTCAAAAGGGTTAACGTCAACTGCAAAAACTCGACATCCCTTCACATCATCACCCACTCCCTTCACACACTCACCCACTCTACAAACCCTACAACACCCACCCACCACTCCCATCACAAATGCAACACACACGCCACGCGCACGTACGCACCACCCCACACATACACACCCAGGACATTCCGCTCCCCCCTCCCCCTTCCCCCTACACACACAAGGCAAGCAGACCATAGCAAATCCCAGGAACCCGAGTTGAGAGCACCTAAGAAGAGGGACAGACGAGGACATTCAAGGCAGCCTGCTAGACTTCAGTGTCTACGGGACTAGCGGATTCACTCGTTCCTCCCGTGAACCATCTCTGAGTGGAACGATACATTGCGTCCCCTGGCGTGTTCACGCTGGAAGCTCATAAACTCCACCAGTAGGAACGATACATTGCGTCCCCTGGCGTGTTCACGCTGGAAGCTCGTAAACTCCACTAGTAGGAACGATACATTGCGTCCCCTGGCATGTTCACGCTGGAAGCTCATAAACTCCACCAGTAGGAACGATACATTGTGTCCCCTGGCGTGTTCACGCTGGAAGCTCGTAAACTCCACCAGTAGTGTGTGTGTGTTTGTGTGTGTGTGTGTGCGTGTTTTGTTGGTTTTCTTTGCATAACCCCCCCTCTTTAAAAGTGTCAGAATAATCAGCCTGATGATTGTGGACACTCTACGGATGATGATAATGACGATGATGATGATGATGACCTGATGGGCTTGGTGTCGTTGTTGAGGAGGGAGAGGGTGGCAGTGGGCGGGGGCTCCCCGGGGTACTGCACGAAGACGTGGTCAAAGCTGTACGACTGGAAAGACAGCTCCAGCCCTGGCAGCACGCCCTGACCCACCACCGTCATGCTGTACGTGGGACCCTGGGTCACCTGTCACCGCCAACACAGCACAGCTATTCTCCTGCTCACCTGTCATTCCGGCACCATCACCTGCACCACTGTAGTGGCCCCCCCCACCCCCACCCCGCCCCCCACCAACCCCCATGGAAAGTGGGAAGACGTTTAAGGCAGTCAGACTCTTGTTTTGGAGTGGTATGTTTTATCACTTTCTGAACCACATTCACTTTGCATTTGAACAGTGATCAGAACATCATGTACTTGCTGGCACAGCCAACCCCCCCACCCCAAAAAACAACAACATAATAATAATAATGATAATAATGGATACTTGCACAGCACACTATCCAGAAATCTGCTCTAGGTGCTTTACAAAAACGCTTTTGTTAACATAAAACATTATATCCATGTTACATACACACACCAAAATGTGACTACACACACACACACACGCACGCGTGCGCACACACACACACACACACTGCATACATACATTTTAACATACATGTGTATCTAACAGCTACCCTAACACATATGCACGCGCGCGCGTGTGTGGATGTGGGTGGATGTGTGTGTGTGGATGTGTGTGTGTGTGTGTGTGTGTGTGTGTGTGTGTGTATGTGTGTGTGTGTGTGTGTGAGAGGCGTCACATTGAGGGTGAGGAGACAGCCGGTGAGGGGCAGGCATTGCTGAGGGTTGAAGGTCAGGCAGCAGGTCTCCACGTCCCCACTGTCCACACTGCCGCTTTCCTTCTGCACCTGCACCACCTCCTCCTGACCTGTGGCACCGGCGCCATGCTTGAACTGCCAGCAGTAGTCCAGGCTGTACTTGCACGAGTTGTAGATGTACAGCTGGCGCGCTGCTGTCTCCTTCACCATCACCTGTTGCCCCCATCATCGTCGTCATCATCATCGTCATCATCATCATCATCATCCTAACAGTCCATGATGCACTGCCCTCTCCTTCACCATCACCTGTCACCCCCATCATCGTCATCATCATCCTAACAGTCCATGATGCACTGCTCTGTCCTTCACCATCACCTGTCGCCCCCATCATCGTCATCATCGTCATCATCCTCATCCTAACAGTCCATGATGCACTGCTCTCTCCTTCACCATCACCTGTCACCCCCATCATCGTCATCATCATCATCATCATCCTAACAGTCCATGATGCACTGCTCTCTCCTTCACCATCACCTGTCACCCCCATCATCGTCATCATCATCCTAACAGTCCATGATGCACTGCTCTGTCCTTCACCATCACCTGTCACCCCCATCATCGTCATCATCATCCTAACAGTCCATGATGCACTGCTCTCTCCTTCACCATCACCTGTCACCCCCATCATCATCATCATCATCCTAACAGTCCATGATGCACTGCTCTGTCCTTCACCAGCACCTGTCACCCCCATCATCATCATCATCATCCTAACAGTCCATGATGCACTGCTCTCTCCTTCACCATCACCTGTCACCCCCATCATCGTCATCATCATCATCATCATCATCCTAACAGTCCATGATGCACTGCTGTCTCCTTCACCATCACCTGTCGCCCCCATCATCATCGTCATCATCATCATCATCCTAACAGTCCATGATGCACTGCTCTGTCCTTCACCAGCACCTGTCGCCCCCATCATCGTCATCGTCATCATCATCATCATCCTAACAGTCCATGATGCACTGCTCTCTCCTTCACCATCACCTGTCGCCCCCATCATCGTCATCATCATCCTAACAGTCCATGATGCACTGCTCTGTCCTTCACCATCACCTGTCGCCCCCATCATCGTCATCATCGTCATCATCCTCATCCTAACAGTCCATGATGCACTGCTCTCTCCTTCACCATCACCTGTCGCCCCCATCATCATCGTCATCATCATCATCATCATCATCCTAACAGTCCATGATGCACTGCTCTGTCCTTCACCAGCACCTGTCGCCCCCATCATCGTCATCATCATCATCATCATCATCCTAACAGTCCATGATGCACTGCTGTCTCCTTCACCATCACCTGTCGCCCCCATCATCGTCATCATCATCATGATCATCATCCTAACAGTCCATGATGCACTGCTCTCTCCTTCACCATCACCTGTCACCCCCATCATCGTCATCATCATCGTCATCATCATCCTAACAGTCCATGATGCACTGCTCTGTCCTTCACCATCACCTGTCGCCTGCATCATCATCATCGTCATCATCATCATCATCATCCTAACAGTCCATGATGCACTGCTCTCTCCTTCACCATCACCTGTCGCCCCCATCATCGTCATCATCATCATCATCATCCTAACAGTCCATGATGCACTGCTCTGTCCTTCACCATCACCTGTCGCCCCCATCATCGTCATCATCATCATCATCATCATCATCCTAACAGTCCATGATGCACTGCTCTCTCCTTCACCAGCACCTGTCGCCCCCATCATCGTCATCATCATCATCATCATCATCATCCTAACAGTCCATGATGCACTGCTCTCTCCTTCACCATCACCTGTCTCCCCCATCATCGTCATCATCATCATCACCATCATCCTAACAGTCCATGATGCACTGCTGTCTCCTTCACCATCACCTGTCGCCCCCATCATCGTCATCATCATCATCATCCTAACAGTCCATGATGCACTGCTCTCTCCTTCACCAGCACCTGTCGCCCCCATCATCGTCATCATCATCATCATCATCGTTGTCATCGTAACAGTCCATCATCATCATCATCACCATCATCGTTGTCATCGTAACAGTCCATGCGTTCATACAGTGCTCAATCTTGCGCACACAAACAAATCAGAGCGCTGTCACATCCACCTTTCACACGCATGTAGAACTGCGAGACAGAGGGCTGGAGAAAGTGTGGAGGGGCAGAGGGAGGGGAGGGAGCAGCTGCTGTGGAAGGAGGGAGGTTCTAAGGCCTGACCTGAAAAAAGAGCCCAGTGCAGGGATGTGACAAAGCAAAAGAGGGAGAGATCATTCCAAGTGCACTTTCAGTTTCTCAAGGAGGCTTCACTGTGTTCAGACAAAATCGTATACAATACACACATCTGCAAATGCAGATGCCCGACAGCAGCACAACCCAACATGCTAGTCAGGCCTTGAGTATATGCACAGACATTTGTGTACCTATTCAGAGAGGATTTCTCCGAGATAATTTGGTCATAGGGCAACAACCATGTTTGCCACGGGTTCTTTTTTTTTTTGCCATGGGTTCTTTTTCAGAGTTCCAAGCGCACGCTGCAATCGGGACCTCGCCTTATCGTCTCATCTGAATGACTCGCATTAGATTTTTCAGTCAAACTTGGAAGAAAAGGGATAAGACCGAGATTGAAACCCTGAGCCTAATGGACACTGTAGTGGCAGGTAAGCATCTTAACCATTCTGCCACCTTCCTCCTTCCAAGTTCCAAGCACAAGGTCCAGAGACAAGAGAAAGATCGGCGACAAAGCGGCATCACTTCTTCATGAGTGTCAGTTTTCTATAATAAAAAAACACAAAAAACAAACAAAAGAAAGTGGCATCACTTGTATAAAAAGTGTCAGTTTTCTATTTAAAAAAACAAAAGAAAAGAAAGTGGCATCACTTGTATACAAGTGTCAGTTTTCTATATAAAAAAACAAAACAAAAGAAAGTGGCATCACTTGTATTCAAGTGTCAGTTTTCTATATAAAAAAACAAACAAAAGAAAGTGGCATCACTTGTATACAAGTGTCAGTTTTCTAAAAAAACACACAAACAAACAAAAGAAAGCGGCATCACTTGTATACAAGTGTCAGTTTTCTATAAAAAAAAAACAAACACAAACAAACAAAAGAAGGCGGCATCACTTGTATACAAGTGTCAGTTTTCTATCAAAAAAACAAACAAAAGAAAGCGGCATCACTTGTATACAAGTGTCAGTTTTCTATCAAAAAACAACAACAAAAGAAAGTGGCATCACTTGTATACAAGTGTCAGTTTTCTATTAAAAAAAACAACAAAAGAAAGTGGCATCACTTGTATACAAGTGCCAGTTTTCTATCAAAAAAACAAACAAAAGAAAGTGGCATCACTTGTATACAAGTGTCAGTTTTCTATATAAAAAACAAACAAACAAAAGAAAGTGGCATCACTTGTATACAAGTGTAAGTTTTCTAAAAAAACAAACAAACAAAAGAAGGTGGCATCACTTGTATACAAGTGTCAGTTTTCTATCAAAAAAACAAACAAAAGAAGGTGGCATCACTTGTATACAAGTGTCAGTTTTCTATAAAAAACAACAACAAAAGAAGGTGGCATCACTTGTATACAAGTGTCAGTTTTCTATAAAAAAACCAAACAAACAAAAGAAAGTGGCATCACTTGTATACAAGTGTCAGTTTTCTACCCAAAAAAAACCCAAAGAAAAACAAAGCGGCATCACAGATAGCAGACTGCAGGGCTCACATTGCCAAAGTTGATCTGGTTGATGCCACGGGCGTTGAGCTGCACTTTGAGGCCGGCCGAGTCGAGGCAGTAGAGCTTGCAGTTCATGGTGTAGCCCTCCGCCTTGACGTTCAGCGTCAGCAGCCCCAGGCGGTGCTGGACCCGGCACAGCACGTTGAACGTCACCTCCTTCTCCAGGGTGGGAGTGAAGGTCAGCACCACGTCCTTCCTGCAACACACAGCGCCTGTTCTGTTGACTGAGGTGTCCTGAACAGGAAGATACCCTGCAATGTGACAATACAAGATTTTAAACACACACACACACACAGACACACACACAACCACACAAACTATGACAGGCATGGCAAGAGAGGAAAATCATAGATTGTAGAACAGCAACAATACAACAACAACAACAGAGAAGTTGACATTGTGGTGCCATTTTTTTCTCTGAAATTAGCAGCCTGAATTTCAAAAGCAAAATATATCCCCCCCCCCCCCAAAAAAAAAATGCCAGCAAGCCAAACGCTGAAACCAAAGAGGAGAGACATGACAACGGAGACACAGTGCAACAGCCATGACAGCCCCCATCACAACACAACCCATACAAGCCATGCCTCACCACACTGTCCACCTGGCACGCTGTCTGACCTGCTGTTGGGAGCAATCTGCCCACTCATGGGCCGCACCGTCACCTCCGAGGCGAAGCCCTCCGTGTGGCACGAGCTGTCCAGGAAATGGAAGTCAAAGGCTCTATCCTCCTTGTTGATCAGGTACACAGTCTCTGTGTCCTTATGAGCTGAAAAAAACCCCAAAAAACACCTCACCAGTTAAAACAAGAATCACCCGTACACCAGGCAAGCAAACAAACAAGCAAATAAATTATTCAAACAACTTGTTCAGATGAACCATTAACAAATGGTGGCCATCATGCTGAACAAAACATTCTAGATACAACCACACGTATCCAGCATGTACACTACTGAAAACAAATTACAGCTGCCTATATGGAGGGGTGGGGA
>JAAQRG010293562.1:0-14501 GCA_011634625.1 Babylonia areolata | reverse complement strand
CACTACTCACTTTAACAGGACACGATGACTCAGTCCCTACTGATACATACTGTGTTCTCTCATATAAGAAGTCTTTTATCCATTCCAACAATTTACAGCAAATACCGTACCCTTGCAATTTAACAATTAACCTATTATGTGGAACTTTATCGAACGCCTTCTGTAAGTCCAGATAAGTTGCATCCATTGGCTTATTGTTTTCAAGTGACTGCATCCAGTCATGTAAAGTATTCATCAACTGAGTCACACAGGATCTACCACTGGTAAAGCCAAACTGATAATCAGTCAATAAGTCGTTATCAACCAAATGTTTATTCAAAGTGTTACGTATGAAACCTTCAAAAACTTTACAAACAACCGATGTCAAACTTACTGGTCGATAGTTTTCAGGGTCTTGTTTGTTACCTTTCTTAAATATTGGTTTTACTATTGCTACTTTCCATGCCTGTGGGATCTTACCATGGGATACAGTTTTAACGAACAGAATCTTTAAGGGAATAGCTAAACTACTATGCAATTCTTTTAGCAAATAAGGGTGTATACCATCAGGACCAATGGCTTTATTCATCTTTAACTGTGAAAGTTTGTCACTAATCATCTTTTCTGAAACTTCAACATAATCTGTTGAAGCCTTGCATTCTGTTTCAAAAGAAGGAATATTGGTGACATCTTCCACTGTGAAAACACTAGAGAAAAACAAATTTAGGACCTCAGCCTTTTCTTTGTCATTGTTAGTTAAAATTCCACCAGGTGTGCTTAAGTTCGGAATAATCTCCTTTGGTTTAGTTTGTGATGCAATATAATTAAAAAATCTCTTTGGGTAACTTTTAATGTTCTTTGCAATAGACATCTCTTCTTCCTTAGTAGCCTTTCGTAATGCCCTCTTAACCTGATTTCGAGCATGTGATATATGCATTATAATTTTCAGTCGTCCTGTACTTCTGATACCATCTGAAAGTCTTTCTTTTCAATCTTATCTTTTTCCAAAACAGAAGGTGGGACAGTCTTTTTGTAACTTTTGCTTCCAGTCCAAAACTCTTCAGATGGCTCATACTGATCTTGTAAATTCCTTCAATTTATCAGTAATGCAAGACCAATACTCATCCACAGATTTGAATTCCAAAGCCTCTTTCCAATTTATGTCATCCAGTGCATGCCTCATTGTCTCATAATCACCTTTATCAACAAAAAAAAAAAAAAAAAAAGAAACAAAAAAAAAAGTCTGCCTTTCGACTTATCAGGTAGTGAAAGACCAAGATCAACTTCAAAGGTAATACTAGAATGGTGATTTTTACCTATAGCGGGATGATATAAAACGTTATAAACCAAGTCATCTCTGTTTGCAAAAACCAAATCCAAAATATTTGCTGTTTGATTACCACGAAAATGTGTTGGTTCCGTAACAAACTGTACCACAAAATTATCTTGCAATACTTTCAGAAATTTTGAAGCAAGATGGTCTATGTGTTTGGTACACACTTCTTGTTCCCAATCGATATCTGAATAATTAAAATCACCCATCAACACTTTGTTACGTGTGCTTTCAAAAAACAGCGACACACATTTTTTAAAATATCTTATTTTCTTCTAATGAACCACTGGGAGATCTATATGCAACTCCAACTTTTAATTCCTCATTATCAAGTGCAATGGAGCAGAAGACAGAGGGACTGAAGACTTCTTCCAGCTGTGTATTACGCACCATATTCAGGTTCGTCTTTGCAAACAAGCCTACCCCCCACCCACCTCATTAGTATATAAAACATATCCATCAGTTTCAGGTTCCCATACACAGTCAGGTCTCAGGGTCTTTGGCTTCAGTTCAGTAACTGCAATAATGTCAGGATTTAAATCCCAAGCCAAAGCATTCAGTTCTTGTTTTTTTGTTTCCAATACTATCAGCGTTTAATAGTAAAAACTTCAGACCTTCAGGACTGTAACTATTACCCCTTACATTACCATTACTCTTGTTATTTGTAACTTTCAGATTTTTTTTTATTTACACCACTTACATTATTTACAGCATTTCTTTTGGTATACTCGAGTCAGTGCTCTGAGTTTGGCACCCCAGTGTTACCAACTCTGTCATTTTCATCCTGGCCGGGATTGGGTCTGGGAATGATTTTACCATTTCTGATGATGTCATCCAGTCCTTCCTCTGCCCTCTGCCTTTTCATCTCCATGTACAATTTTTTGTCACCTTCTTTTTGTTTTTTGGTCTTATCTGGTACAATAACCATTTTGCGGAAAGACTGTTTCTCATGGTTTCTGAGGTGTTTTGATTTGTTAAGGACCATCTCTTTGGAACTAACACCAGGGAAAATTATTTTGACTGGTCTGGGCTTCCTGGCAGAATTTTTCTCAGGCTTTCTTCCCAGACGCATGACCTTAAATTCTGCTAGTTTTGGTGCCACATCAGGGCAAATCTCTTGGCACATTATATATCATAATATCATATAGTATCAGGTTATCACCAATGTATCTACCTGGAATAAAACCTGTCTGATCTTCATTTGTTAATTTAGTCAGAACTGAGAATTCTACTTGCTATACATGCTGATCTTCTCTTCTTTCCGTTACACGACCAACATCGACTTGCCGATGACGTGTCGTGGTTCATGCATGTTGGATATTTTCGTGTCTCCATAACCCACCGAACACTGACATTGGTTACAGGATTTTTAACGTGCGTATTTGATCTTCTGCGTGCGTGTACACACGAAGGGGGTTCAGGCACTAGCAGGTCTGCACATATGTTGACCTGGGAGGTCGGAAAAATCTCCATCCTTTTCCCACCAGGCGCCGTTACCGTGATTCGAACCCGGGATCCTCAGTCAAACGCTTAAACCACTCGGCTGTTGCGCCCGTCTTATCTTATAAACAACGTTTAACAAGGACGTAGGCCTTCAGTTTTGTTAGTATTCTCTTGGTTTATCTCCTTTCTGTGTCGTTGACATTTCTCCCCGTATAAAACCATTCATTCAATAACCTCACAACAAAGTCAATGATGTCTTTCCAGAAAAATAATTATTTGGAAGAAAAAAAAATACAGTCATTCTGTTTGTACTTGGACACATGTCGTTTTGCATTCTCCTAATAGCGTCTGTGGCTTCTTGCCTTGTAATTGATTCTTCTTACTCTTTTGATTCGGTCCCATCAAGTTTGGGAAAGTTATTAACATTATGACTAATATCTATGTCTTTTACATTCTGTACTTTGTATAGGTCATCATAATAATGTCTTTCACCTCGAGTATGTCGTCTCTTTCTGTCAGTATTTTACCTTGATCTTTAACTAATTTTAACACGTGTTTACTGATAAGATGACGTTTTTCAAGATGACAAAAATATTTGCTTACTTTTTCACCCTGAGATGCCCATTTTGCTTTAGATCTTAAAGCTATCCCATCCATTATCAAATTCCTTAACTTTACGAGCTCTTCTGTTTTCTCCTGCAATTCCCCAGTTACATAAAACGAATGAACTTCCTTTTCAAGTCGTATTTCCTTTTCCAGCGTTTCCTCTCTTTTTTCTCCAAAAGGTATTGGTTTTGCTCTTATCTCTATTATTAACACATCTAAAAAGAGCTGGTTCTTTATTGTCAACTGAATTTCATCATTCAGCGTACTACCTATGATTTTTCGTGAGTAAGGTAATACTGTATACTGTTCATTTTCTCAACTGTTTCTTTCACTAATTTGATACATTCACTGTCTCTAACAGTCTAAGTAATGATGAGTTAAATTTCCAGAAAGTTGTTCTCTTGGGTTCTTTATTAAATACCAGGTTGACGGGCGCAACAGCCCAGTGGTTAAGCGTTGGACTGAGGATCCCGGGTTCGAATCTTGGTACGGCGCCTGGTGGCAGAGAGATGGTCCGTTGATTTTTCCGATCTCCCAGGTCAACATATATGCACAGACCTGATTGTGCCTGAACCCCCTTCGTGTGTATACGCAAGCAGAAAATCAAATACGCACGTTAAAGATCCTGTATTCCACGTCAGCGATCGTTGGGTCATGGAAACAAGAACATGCCCAGCATGCACATCCCCGCAAACGGAGTATGGCTGCCTATATGGCGGGGTAAAAACGGTCATACGCGTAAAACCCCACTCGTGTACATACGAGTGAACGTGGGAGTTGCAGCCCACGAACGAAGAAGAAGAAATACCAGGTCAACTTTGACTATAGAGAATGGTCAATTCTGTAATCATACAAAAGATCAGCGTTTTTAACATTAGTAACAAAAGGTTATCTGAGATTAAGAAGTCAAGATGGCTTTGTTGGAAGGGGGTTGGTCTGGGTTTTTTTGTTTGTTTTTTTTGTTTTGTTTGTTTGTTTTTGTTTTTGTTTTGTTGTTGTTGTTGTTGTTGTTGTTGTTTTTGTTTTTTGTTTTTTTACTTTAAAGTTATTATTGGGCAAGATAGCTACTCCTCGTGACCTAGACTGATTATTGGTTGAAAAAACACATTCATAACCCCATTCAGCCCTAATTTGTCTCTCCATCTTTTCAGTAACGTGCGTATCTTGTTGTTGTTTTTTGGTTTTTTTTGTTTTTTTTTTTGTTTTTTTTAAAGGAAAGTATACTGAATATTATTTCTGTCTCAAGTATTATGAAACAGACCGAAGATATTTTTAGACTATTCACGAATGAGTCGTGTATTAGTCTGCACACATTGCAACGCCGTTGATTTTAGGCGCGATTTCATAAAGTCGATGCATCAGTTTCTTAGAAGATTCATCCTATCATATTAATATTATTTTCACACAAAAAAGTGGAAAAGATTTCCATCCCCTCTCATTCTCGTGGTATATTTACGTTTACGAGATGTGTATGTGTGTGTGTGCCGGTGTGTGAATAGAATAGAATAGAATAGAATACTTTTCATTGTCATAAAACCTTAAAGTTTATAAGACACAATGAAACATAAACATGAGCATATTAAGAAGAGAAACATTCATGAACAAATTTCGCCAGCCTTGGCTGTATTTCTGTTAGAAGGATCAATTCACTAGGCTTTGCATTTGGACGACATATATCGATTAGGAATCTGTGTCTGTAAGTATTGTACTTTACACAATTGTCTAAAAGGTGAATCTCATCTTCTAAACTGTTACAAGTATCACACAGTCTTTGTTCTTTCGGTGTATTTTTATATCTTCCCTGTTCGATTTGTAAGTCATGGGCGCTGATTCGTAACATGGTCAGTGCTTTCCTGTGTTGTGTATTTGCTGTATTCTTTAAATACGGTTCAATTTTATAACTTGTCACAGCGTTCTTGTAAAATGCTAATTTAGATGAACTGTCATGTTTCTGTTTCCAAAATTTTATATATTCATTTTCAAGCTTCTTGGATACAGCATGCTTTAACCTTTTAACACTAAAAGTGAACTGATTTTTCCAAACATGATCTAATCCAGTGCTAGTTAATACATTTCTTATGAAAAGTAGCCACTGAACATTTTCATTTGTTTGACGATACATGCAGTTATATGTTGTGTATACAAGTGAATTTTGAGGAAGCTCTAATATGTGTATACAATAGCCAATAACTTGACATATTATTTTTAGGCTAATAGGAAATCTTCCTAATTCTCCTAAAACGGGGAGAACCATTGCTCTTTTATGTACACCAAGTAACTGCTTACAAAACTTGACATGAAGTCTTTCATGTGGAAATTTGTTGAAAAGACAATTACTGAATAATTCGAATGAATTAAACGATACATTTCCTGTAACATCATATGGGAACCAAATTTCTGCTCCATATGTTGAAATAGGCGTTATCAAAGTATCATATAACTGACACATGATATCTATATTCATATTTGTATTACGAAATGTTCTGAGTAGCACATGTAGAGCCTTATTTGCTTGATTTTTAAGATGACCTTGTGTTCGACTTAAGTTGCCATTTCTATGAAATATAACCCCTAAATATTTATATTCTTCTGCTGTTTCAATTATGTCCTCTCCACATTTAAAATGTAGGGGTATTTTAGGGACAGTTTTTGAAAAAACGATTACTTTTGTCTTTTCTCTATTCAAACGTAAGCCCCATTGACTGCAGTAAGAGTGTAAAATGCTAAGCTTTTGTTGTAAGCCGTCTTTAGATAATGATAAAATAACTAAATCATCTGCATATAAAAGACATGGGATTCTAGTAGATGAAGTGTTGTGAATTGTTGTGGAGTTCATATCTGTCATATCTGTGGTGATATCATTTATGAAAATATTGAATAGAGTTGGGCTGAGTGTATTTCCCTGATGTACCCCTTTTCGAATAATAAATTCTCTGCTGAAATGATCTTGTGATTTTGCGTAGATTTTAGCGTTCGTATACATATTTTTTATGATATTAAAACATTTACCTTTTATTCCTATCCGGTGTAGCTTCAGCATCATTGCATCATGCCAAACACTGTCGAACGCTTTTTGAAAATCTACAAAACAACCATATAGTCGACTGTTTTTTTATTTTTATTATCTCATCTACTAGATTTTTTAAAACAAAGATTTGATCAGTGGTTCTATATTTTTTTTCGAAATCCGGCTTGTTCTTTGATCAAAACGTCGTTAGTCTCCAGATATTCATTCATTCTTGTATTCAGGATTGTACAGAATACTTTACCTAATGTATTAGTCAGTGTAATCCCCCGATAGTTATTTGGGTTCATTGGGTTGCCGCTTTTATATAAAGGGATACTGATACCAGTTTTCCAATTGTCTGGATATGTACCTGTTGTATATATTATATCATATAGCTTATGCATGACAGGTAACAGAACCGGAAGACTGCTTTTGATCATCTCATTTGTTATTACGTCCCTTCCTGGCGATTTTTTGTTTTTTTGACTTAGGCATGCCTTTCGTATTTCTTCTTCAGTAATTTCTTTATTGAAACTTAAAGTATTACCATCATCTAACATTTCAGTGTTTTCAAGTTCATCTTGAACTTTTGTTTTTTGCTCGTCATTTATTTCCACGTCTTTTCCAATTAAATTTTCTAAATGATAAATCCATTTTGAAACATTTAATTGATGTTTACATTCGTTCTGTTCTCCCATTGTCTGTAAAGTTTTAATTGTTTTCCATGCTGACTTTAACTCCGCCATGGCCGGTCCCAAGCCCGGATGAGAAAGGAGGAGGGTTGGGCGTGGGGCTAGCAACCCCACCCCGTTAAAAACAAAGCTTGCTACAGAAACGCCAACAACAGACCAAAAGATTACTGCCCTGTGCAGAGGAAGGGTCCTCACCAAGAGGATGTATGACGCCGTGTGGTGAAAGCCGTGAGTCTACGGAAGCCACAAGGCCGACCCCCCTTTTATCGACCAGGACCATCAACGTCGGAACATGGAATGTGAGGACCATGTATGAGACGGGAAAAACAACACAAGTAGCAGCAGAGATGAAAAGCTACAACCTCACACTGCTTGGAATCAGTGAGACCCGTTGGACACAGTCAGGACAAAGGAGACTGCTCACTGGAGAGATGTTGCTTTATTCTGGCCACGAAGAAGACAACGCTCCACACACAGAAGGCGTAGCGCTCATGTTGTCAAGACCTGCGCAGCGAGCCCTGATAGGATGGGAAGCACACGGATCAAAAATCATCGCAGCATCCTTTAGGACTAAGAAGAAGAAGATCAAGATGAACATCATCCAGTGTTATGCGCCAACCAATGACGGCGATGAAGAAGCCAAAGATCAATTCTACGACAGACTGCTGAACGTCATCGCCAAGTACCCAGAAAAAGATATAAACATCCTCATGGGTGACTTCAATGCCAAAATCGGACAAGACAACACCGGATGCGAGGAAGTGATGGGAAGACACGGATTAGGAGAGATGAACGAGAATGGCGAGAGATTTGCAGACTTCTGTGCTATCAACAATCTGGTAATCGGTGGCAGCATTTTTCCCCACAAAAGAGTACACAAGGCCACCTGGGTATCTCCAAATCATGTGACTGAGAACCAGATCGACCATATCTGCATGGCCAAGAAATTCAGGAGATCTCTACAGGATGTAAGGGTGAAAAGAGGAGCAGACGTTGCATCTGACCACCACCTTTTGGTAGCCAGGCTGAAGCTAAAGCTGAAGAAGAACTGGATGGAAGCAACAACAACGAGGCAGAAGTACAACATCAGCCTGCTGAAAGACACAGTTTCAGTTTCAGTAGCTCAAGGAGGCGTCACTGCGTTCGGACAAAACCATATACGCTACACCACATCTGCCAAGCAGATGCCTGACCAGCAGCGTAACCCAACGCGCTTAGTCAGGCCTTGAGAACACACACACACACACACAAAAAAACAACAAAAAAAACAAAAAAACAAAACAAAAAAAAAAACGGGGGAATAAATAATAGATAAGCTTGCATAAATAAATAAATAAATAAATAAATAATAATTATAATATAGAAAAAGGTAGTAGTAATAATATTAGTAATACTAATAAAATGATAATAATAAACATAAATAAATAAATAAATAAGACAACAATGGTGATAAATAAGCAAATAAATGTAAAAAATGAAGACACACATTCACACATACACCCACACATGCATAACAGAAATGCACCAGACATGCAGTTTCACATATATGAAAGCACAGTCAAATACATATAAACGTACATGAGCTCCAACACACACACACACACACGCATTACCGTGCACCTCCTCTACCCCCCTCCTCCACACACTCATTTCTAGTCTAAGTATCGCAGCTTCCACGGCACACACACACACACACACACACACACACAAACACACACTCACAGAGATGAACACTTACTTGTACAAGCACATATGAAAGCACAGTCAAATACATATAAACGTACATGAGCTCCAACACACACACACACACATTACCTTGCACCTCCTCTACCCCCTCCTCCACACACTCATTTCTAGTCTACGTATCGCAGCTTCCACGGCACACACACACACACACACAAACACACACTCACAGAGATGAACACTTACTTGTACAAGCACACACACATACGCCCATATCTCCCACCCCCAACTCCACACACGTACATACAAAGATATATATATATATATATATATATATATATATATATATATATATATATATACACGTTCCAATATCCTGTTGCTCCCACAGTGTAGGCATGCATACACTCACATACCTCATCCTCTACCCCACCTCCCCCTGCACTCCCACCTCCCCTCACACACACACACACACACACACACACACACACACACACACACACACGTACACATATCTCTCCTGACACTTGTGTACAGTTTCACTCTCGCGCATTCACAAACGCACTCAAAAGCACACATACACACAAACACACACAGCCGCCACTGACTGGCCGCAAGAGGGATGGGAAAAGATCTCTGATGCCAAGAACGTGGCGTCTAGTGTGTTGCTCGGTCTATTGTGTTTGGAAAGGCCCACAGAGACTCTGTTCCGTTTTGAAGAAATTTGCGCAATGTTGGTTTGGAAATGATGCCGATATTTGTTTGATTTGCAAAGCATCGTGCTCTACCTTTCATGTTAGATTTGCGGCCGCTCCCTCTCTCTGCTTCTATTTCTTTGAGGCGATCGATGGTGTGATGGCCTTGTACCTGTTCTTTTTGGTATTCTTTGACTTTTCTGAGGATTTCCGATTTTCCTAGATGTAGGCCGCTCGTTGGTGTTGCGTTACCAGCAAGTCTGTCAGCTCGCACATTTCCCTTAACACCTGCATGTCCCGGGCAGTATGACCATGTGAGTTTTTTAATCTGAAAGTTGCGCATTGCGTTATGCCACTCTGGGCTTCCCATTCCGTTTTCAATTTTCTGTATGAGGTTCATTGAGTCGGTTAGAATCATGGCATGTTGGTTTCCGGGCGTATGGAAGGACGATAGCCACTGGAGGGCATGTGTCACAGCTTCAACTTCCATCGTTAGGCTGGAGGTTGTGACTTTGTAGGCAGCATTCTCTTCCCAAATTGTTTTTCCATTTTGTTTCGCAGTGAATCCCCAGCCAGACTGGTCTTTGGTGACTGAGCCATCTGTGTATATGATGATGTCCTCTTCTTTACTGTTTTCTTCTATAAGCAGCTTCACTTCCGCATCAGTTTTGCCCTCTGGCCATTCCCGACAATGTCTTCCTAGAGTGGGTGAAATGACTGTGTTGAATAGATGGTTGAGGTTTTCGGGGTTTTTCTCCCATTCTTTTGTTTCTTTCAGGTCTTGAAGTCGGCATACTAGCTGGATTGTGTCTTCTGCTTGCCCCATCCATGATCTTCCTCGTCCTAGACGGCTGCCTTTTGGTTCTTTGACTGCGTCATGCAGTGGGTTTTGAGGGTTTTCTAATGCTTTGAAGTAGGTCTTGACCTGTTCTAACTTGTTTCTGGCCTGCACTGAAGGAAGGTCAAGCAGGTATCGCATGGTTTCTGTGGGCGTGTCTTTTGTTGTTCCAAGGATCAGCCTCATAGCTTCATTTTGGACTCTTTCTAATTTTAGGAGGTTGCTTTGAGACGGTGTTGTTAGCCCAAGTCCGTAGTCGATCACACTGAGGACGAGTGATTGGTATAGCAGGAAGAGGTGGCGTTGTTCAATTCCTTTGGTTGCCATTGCTTTTAAGACTGAAAGGCCCTTTTTGCATTTGAGAACAGTGTTTTCCGTATGTTTTCTGAAGGTCAGCATCCTGTCGAAGTGTATTCCTAGGTAGCGTAGGCATTCAGTTTTCTCAATTTGAATCCCATCGAATGACACAGAAGGTGGTGATTTGCTCGCGGTTTTGTTGTTGAGGGTGCACAGCAACGTTTGGGCTTTCGCTGGATTGATGGAAGATCCTGTGTCTTTGCACCATTGAGCAATATTGTTTAGTTGTTTCTGGACGGCTTCAGTTCTTTCCTGAGCATTTTTCGAAGTTTTGAAGACCAGGCCGTCATCCGCAAGGGTAAGCACCCGAGCAATTCCATTGTTGTTTAAGTCTGCAAGGCCCTTCGTGTAGACATTGTAGAGGACAGGAGAGAGTGGAGACCCTTGTGGCAGTCCCATGGATAGTTTAGAAGGTGCAGACATCCAATCTCCGAGGCGTAGGACGACGGTTCTTTCCTGAAGCGCTGCTGCTATCCATCTTGTCAGTGTCAAACTTACTCCATACCTTAGTAGCAGCTCCATGAGGTGCGCAAACTGGACTTTATTGTAGGCATCTTCAAGGTCAATTGCTACTGCTAGTGTTTCTTCTTTTCTTTGAAATCCTTCATACACCTCATATGCAAAGGCAGCTGCATTTTCCCATGTGGACTTGCCTGTTCTGTAACCACCTTGATTTGAAGGGAGAATGTGCCTGTGTTCAAGATCCCTTGCAAGTTTCCTGGCTATCATGCGTTCCATGAGCTTTCCAACAATGTTTTGCATGGTTAGGATCCGGTAGCCGCTTACCTGACGATGGTCCTTTCCTGGTTTTGGTATGGGTTTTAAGAAGCTGTGTGTCCAGTCCTCCGGCACCTGTCCATTGTGGAAACTGTTTTGATATAGATTGAAAAGTTTGCTTCTGTCTTCTTCCGATAGCTCCTTGATGTCTGAGTAACGAACTTTGTCTGGGCCAGGAGCCGATTCTTTCTTGCATTTAGCTATTGCCTCGTTTAGATCATCCATTGTCAAGTCATCATCAGGTCCAGTCTGCATAAGGGTTTGGTTTAACTCCTCAACATATTTCTTTTTCTCATCTAAGTTTCTTTGATCACTCTGTTGTATGAAACGTTTGAGCAAGGCAGATCCTTTTTCTTCATTTGTCTTAAGCTTGGTTCCGTCAGTGTCTAACATGTCTGGGGTTGTTGTTGTGCACGTTTTCCCTTCCATGCGACGATAAAATTGCCAGAACTCTGTCAATGTTGTGTCATAACTGAGTGCCTCGCAAAACTGTTTCCACTTGTCATTTTTGGCCTCTTGAGCAGTGACTTCAAACTGTTTAGTTTTTTCTTTCATTTTTGTTTCAATATCTTTGTCCGGAGATGGTTTTGTTCTTTCTTTTTGCCAAAGTTTGACAGCCGCATGTTTTTCTATCCAGGCTCTCTCTGTGTCGGTATTCCACCATGGGGCTGAATAGTTTGCATCCTGTTCAGTGCCGTTCTTTTGTTTCTTCTGCGTCTTAATTTTTCGATGACGGTTGTCTCTTTGGTTTCATACTGAAATGGATCACGCAGTTTCATACAGGGTTTATCGGACAGTTTCTGTAGACTGAAAGCTACCGGGAGGTGGTCGCTGCCTTGGTATGGAAGCGTCTCTGCATTCATTTCTGCTCTGAATTTTGGAGATGTTAGAGCGATGTCGATCACACTGTCACTGTCCCCTTGTCTTGTTCCAAGGCGAGTTGGGGATGTGGTTGTTAAAGGGCTAAGAAGAATTTCCCCTATCATTCCTTCAAGTGCGAGTCCTTGTGGGTTGGTGTTCCGCTGGTCCCATAACTTCGATCTTGCATTGAGGTCTCCACAGATAATGACCGAGTCTCCAAGTTCGTTCTCTATTTCCTCTAAAAAGGCCCAATCCTCTTTTGTTGTGCAGGTTCCTGGGTGAACGTAGGCATTGATGAGCACGATGCTTTTGTGAACTCCGTCAGGTTTGTCAAGACGCACCCCCAATAATTCACATGAGTTGCTACACCATTTCTCTAGATTTATGGTGGAAACTTTGTTTTTTAGGTTTTTGTTCAGTATGATTGCTACCCCTCTTCCTTCATTCCTTTGAAAGACTGTGAAATTCTCAAAATGTATTGGTCTGTCTGCACTTGTCCTGGTCTCTTGGAGACATAGAATGTCAAAATCATATGCCAATTTCTCAATTGTTGAGATTCTCATTTTTGCGCTGGAACAATTCCAACTGCCGATTCTAAAGAATTTCTTTGACAGCCGCTCTGCTTTTGTCATTCTGCTACCTAAGCACGATCTTTTCCCACCTCTTTTGCCACGCCTGTTTTGGGGTTTTGGGGATCTGAATTTATGTCTCGTGCTATGCAGCTGATCCCCGAGGTGCACGCGAGACAGGGTTTTGTTGGTATCCATAGAAGGGTGTTCTATGTGGTGAGGGAAAATATTCGGTCACCCTGACAGAGCCTCTTATCAGGGAAGGGCAATGGATGTCCATCTGTGTGGAGTCCGTCAGCCTGGTGTCGCCCTAAGGCCAGACTGCATACAGTTAGTGACTGTTTAACCCAACAGCCATTCATCCCATTGGTACTGTATGAAAGCCGTGGGATTGGGGATTTTGTCAGGTTGTCTCCTCTTAGCCAGTGGAAGGGTGCATCTGGGTGTTTTTGAGTAGCAGATTTTATTTTGCAAGGTCCTCTTCTAATATTGAT
Source organism: Babylonia areolata (assembly GCA_011634625.1). Lineage (NCBI taxonomy): Eukaryota > Metazoa > Mollusca > Gastropoda > Neogastropoda > Buccinidae > Babylonia > Babylonia areolata. Next base: position 1,167 of record JAAQRG010293562.1, on the reverse strand, counting down.
CCCTCTCACTAATTTACTAATAATTCAAGCATTAAACAATAACGCGATAACAAATTATTAATCAACTTCACAGAAAAAATCACTTATCTTTGCTTTGACGCTTGTAGGCTGTCTTTCACATACATACATACTGGCCGCAGTGGTTTTAACACTTGACCGCCGTTTTGGCCCTATACACAATTTCAAATACTGCCCACACACACTTCTCTCGTGGTGGGTCCGCCAAGTATTACACAACTGCAACGGTCAGTCTGCGCGCGCTCCCAGCCGGTGCTGCACCGCTTATAGGCCCCCTCTGTCATTCACTAACAATTCAACACCTAAACAACGATGGGCTGACAAGTTTTGATCCCTCTCACTAATTTACTAATAATTCAAGCATTAAACAATAACGCGATAACAAATTATTAATCAACTTCACAGAAAAAATCACTTATCTTTGCTTTGACGCTTGTAGGCTGTCTTTCACATACATACATACTGGCCCCAGTGGTTTTAACACTTGACCGCCGTTTCGGCCCTATACACAATTTCAAATACTGCCCACACACACTTCTCTCGTGGTGGGTCCGCCAAGTATTACACAACTGCAACGGTCAGTCTGCGCGCGCTCCCAGCCGGTGCTGCACCGCTTATAGGCCCCCTCTGTCATTCACTAACAATTCAACACCTAAACAACGATGGGATGACAAGTTTTGATCCCTCTCACTAATTTACTAATAATTCAAGCATTAAACAATAACGCGATAACAAATTATTAATCAACTTCACAGAAAAAATCACTTATCTTTGATTTGACGCTTGTAGGCTGTCTTTCACATACATACATACTGGCCAGAGTGGTTTTAACACTTGACCGCCGTTTCGGCCCTATACACAATTTCAAATACTGCCCACACACACTTTTCTCGTGGTGGGTCCGCCAAGTATTACACAACTGCAACGGTCAGTCTGCGCGCGCTCCCAGCCGGTGCTGCACCGCTTATAGGCCCCCTCTGTCATTCACTAACAATTCAACACCTAAACATCGATGGGATGACAAGTTTTGATCCCTCTCACTAATTTACTAATAATTCAAGCATTAAACAATAACGCGATAACAAATTATTAATCAACTTCACAGAAAAATCACTTATCTTTGCTTTGACGCTTGTAGGCTGTCTTTCA
>JAAQRG010293546.1:0-14511 GCA_011634625.1 Babylonia areolata | reverse complement strand
TTTTTTAATCAAGAGCAGATCTTGCATAAAAGGTGGGCGGAGGTAGGCCGACAGAAACCGACAGAAATCTTCACTCAAGAGGCAAAAGTGATGATGGTGATGACGATGATAATGGTGATGATGCTGATAAATCATCCCTGCGTTAAATCCCGCCTGCCGAAGAAAATAGTTCATTTGTGAGCCAGCCAGAGTCAGTGGAGATTGCGGTCTGGCTGAAGCACAACACATCTGGTGCCACTCTGATTTGTTTTGTAGACGTATTTGGACTTCCGGAATCACGTCGGCTTCGCCACAACCAGTAATCAACCTCGTGTTCCTGTGACTGATGATGCGACCACTCGAGCGCGCTGGTTATTGACTCAAAACAATGGTCACTTGCTACGTTTTGCTAATTTGCCTGCGTGGCTCCGAACTGGCGCCGCCTCCCCCCACCCCGACCCACCCCTCCACGCCCCCGGCCTCTCCAATCTACTTCCCGCGAACGCGTTCTTTTGTCCTATGTGGGTGGGAGTAAGTCGTCATTATATGGGTATAATCATGACACATTTTCCTTTCGAACGGAAACTCTTTCGCTTCGTCAACTCTTAGCACTCAGCTCTTTCCAAGTCTGGCCAACCGCTTCCCAAATTAAAATGTTTTATTAAGATTTACAATAGACGCTACACGTTCCGAACAGATTTCTTTGTGTCTTAAAAAAACAAAAGAAGGAAAAAACAAAAAAATAAAAACAAACAAACCCCCCAAAAAAAAAAACCAAAACAAAACAAAACAAACAAAAACAAACAAACAAAAAAAAAACAACAACAAAAAACAAACAAACAAAAACAACAACCAAAAAACCGAAGAAAAAAAACAAGTTGACTGTTTACAAGAGGCGAAGCCTTCATCAGTTAACGGCTCACGTGTCATTCCTGCTGATTTAAAATCTGCAGGAACGAAACCGAAAACGCAGGCGCAGAGGAAGGGAAGAGGTCTCTACGTAATCTATCAATCCAAATCATTCTTTAGCTCATCATGTGAAACGCTTTTCGTCAAACAGTTGTGCTCTGGAAAGTGAACAGTATCATCTGGAGCACCCCACATCAATCAGCAATTTATTATTTCCAGATAACAATACAGATCTATCAACGTTTAATCATTATCTGTCTTCGTCACGACTTTCCAGATTCGATGAATCGTAACAAAATCGCCAAGCACATTTTTGGGAACAATATATCCGATGATTATTCCCGGCAATCATGATCGCTGGATTGACGCCTTCTCTCACATAAGCTTCAAACTTCCCATATTTTCATCACGGTTATCCAGCTTCGATAGATCGTAACAAACACTTCACGCACGCACGCACACACACACAATTTTTAGCAATATCCCTAACAAAAACACAACCTTTTTATTGCAACTAAACTACACGCGTGTTCTTCCAAAATTATTTTTTTATGTTCAGTATAACGATTTTGTACGGATCTGTTGAAAGCTTGTGCTGGTTTGTGTTAGACAGTCTCAACGACATCAGATCTGCATTTCACTACTATTCAAAGAACTCGTAGGTACACGTTCGTATTTGTTGAACTTCAACATATTCCTGTCTTTTCCATGACTTGAACGCTTATCCACTTCATAACAAAAGCAGCTAACAAATGTATGCAGAAGTTTCGCCATAGTAACAGACTGTTGGTGTCATCTCGATTGTCCGAAATGTCAATTGTCCGACGTGTCATAAGTGCGGTGGATCATTAATCCGACGTGACAGTAGTCCGACATTTAAAAATCTGACGTAGCGATTGGTCCGACGAAACAAAGATCTAACGTGTTGTTACGATCAGTGACGTGTAATTTCTCAAAATCTGAGGCAGATTCAGTAGCTGTTCAAATGTTAATTCAAATCAAACTTGGAAGTAGTACCATTTGGAAATGATGATGTTACAAAATTTTATCTTTTGTGTATGTATATATGTCTATATAAAGAATATTATGACTGTGTATTTGGTGAAGCGGGCCTTACTGAGAAGTAATGAGTTTATACATCAGGTCCAATGTGTTTTATGGAAATCTTCATAAAAAAATGTTTTATGTTATTTTCCACTGTCACTGACCAGCTGATTGACTGACTTTCAGAACAACTGATTGACTGACTGGCTGGCTGGCTGACTGGCTAGCTGATCTGCTGGCTGACTGACAAGCTGGTTGACCGACAGCCTGGCTTACTGAGCGACTGGCTGGCTGGCCCTACTGATCGGCTGAAAGACTGACCGATCGACTGACCGACTGACTGACAAACTGGCTCACTGACTGACTGGTTTACTGAATGGCTTACTGACTAACTGACTGACTGACAAACTATTTGTCTGTCGGAGTGACTGACTAAAAGGCAGACAAATAGACAGACAGACAGACAATGACTGATTGACTGACTGGCTGGCTTACTGACAGACTAACAAACCAACCGACCGACTGACAGACTGACCGACTGACCGACAGACTAACTGACCGACCGACCGACAGACAGACAGACTAACGGACAGACAGACAGACTGACTGACTAACCGGAGGGGCAGGCGTTGAGCAGCGTCTTGAAGTGGGTGATGAGAGGCGACAGGTCATCGGGGATGTCTTCCAAGGGACGGTCGTAGACGAGGGAGAGCTGCGAGCAGAGGTTGGTCAGCAAGGGCACGATGGTGGAGCTGCCAGGACTGGTGCCCAGGAAGCGCACCATCACCACCGCCTTCTCCCCCACCCAGCTCTCCACCTGCACAGCACGATGCAATGAATGGATCAATCAATGATATGGATACTTATATAGCGCCTATCCTCGTTCGGAGACCAAGCTCTAAGCGCTTTACAAACTCGGGGTCATTTGCGAAACAGGCTGCCCAAGTGCCTGGGTAGAGCCGACTGACGGGCTGCCATTGGGTTCTCATCATTCGTTTCCTGTGTCATTCAATCAGATTTCAGGCACGCACACATACACACTCAGACAGACATGTACATTTTTTACGTGTATGACCGTTTTGTTTATTACCCTGCCATGCAGGCAGCCAAATTCCGTTTTCGGGGATGTGCAATCCGGGACTGTTCTTGTTTCCAAAGCCCACCGAACGCTGACATGGATTACATGATCTTTAACGTGCGTATTATGATCTTCTGCATGCGTAAACACACGAGGAGGGTTCAGGCACTAGCAGGTCTACACATGATGTTGACCTGGGAGATCGGAAAAATCTCCACCCTTTACCCCCCCCAGGCGCTGTTGCCAAGATGCGACCCCGGGGCCCTCAGATTGAAAGTCCAACGCTTTAACCACCCGGCTATTGCGCCAGTCAATACAATAATACAATGATAAAACGCCATACAATACGATGCAATATAACACGATGAAACCTATATTGTAGTAACGTAGTTACGTTTTTTAATTTTTTAAATTATTTTTTTATCATTGACAGAGACGTGCGGTTCTCTCTTCTCTGTTATCATTCAATGAAAAAAAAATGTTGGTCTGTCTCTGAAGGATATCCGCATGAACGTTTTGTGTTCAGTCGAAAATGATCAAACCTGGATTAAGATGACACATTATTTAAACGTGGTATGGCAGTGCCGTTACCTGTGTGTGCCTGCGTGCGCTTATCTCGTGTGTGTGTGTGTGTGTGTGTGTGTGTGTGTGTGTGTGTGTGTGTGTGTGTTTGGGGTGGGATCTGAGTACCTGCCTACCTAAGTCCGCTGGGGTTTGGGCCTTTGTGTCTGTGAGAATACATGTTGCTGCATGCAAGCTATTGTGAGTGTATGCATGTATGTATGTATGTATGTGTGTGTGTATGTGTGTGTGTGTGTGTGCGTGCGTGCGCATTTGTACACAGTTGTAAGCGTGCGGGTATGCTCTGGTGCTCGTGTTTATCTTATTTTGTTTCATTTTGTTTTGTTTTATTCCTTTTCATTTCATTTTATTCTATTTCGATATTCATTTATCAGTTATTTCGCTCATGTTCATGTTTTAAACGAACCTTGTGCAGGCTGTCATCAAGACCTGGATCAGTACAGCCCGCCCGCCCGACACCCCACGTTTGGAGTGTACACCTCCCTCCTCTGACACTGAAGAAACAAACTGAAACTTGGAAACTTGAAACTGCCGCCTTACCTGGCTGGCGGCCTTAGCCATGAGGGAGGTCTTGCCACAGCCGCTGGGGCCGTGAAGGATCAGGGGGCTAGGGTTGCTGCCCACCACGTAGTCCCTGATCTGCTGTACCACGTGCTCCCGTCCCTGCCCACAGGATAGGATAGGATAGGTGTAGGGTAGGGTGGGATAGGGTAGGGTAGAGTGGGGTAGGGTAGGGTAGGGTATGGTAGGGTGGGGTGGCAAGGGGTAGGACAGAACAGGACAGGATAGGACAGGAGAGGACAGGAAAGGATAGGGTAGGACAGGGCAGGATAGGATTGGGCAGGAAAGAATAGGATAGGACATGATAGGACAGGACAGGACAGGACAAAATGGGGTAGGATAGGTTAGGATAGGATAGGACAGGACGGGATAGCACAGGACAAGATGGGATAGAATAGAGCACGGCAGGATAAGATTGGGCAGGAAGAATAGGATAGGACAGGACAAGATGGGATAGGATAGGACAGGGCACGATAGGACTGGGTATGAAAGAATAGGATAGGACAGGGTAGGATAGGACAAGATGGGATAGGATAGGACAGGGCATGACATGACAGGACATGATAGGATAGGATAGGATAGGACAAGATGGGATAGGATAGGACAGGGCAGGATAGGATAGGATAGGACAGGACAAGATGGGATAGGATAGGACAGGGCAGGATAGGATAGGGTAGGATAGGACAAGATGGGATAGGATAGGACAGGGCAGGATAGGATAGGATAGGACAAGGCAGGATAGGACAGGATAGGACAGGACAAGATGGGATAGAATAGGACAAGGCAGGATAGGATTGGGTATGAGAGAATAGGATGGGACAGGATATGATAGGACACGACAGGACAGGAAGCACGGGATAGGACGGGATAGGACAAGACACCACAGGACAGGACAGGATAAGACTGGACAGAAAGGACAGGACAGGACAGGACGGGACAGGACAAGACAGGACAGGACAGGACAGGACAGGACAGGACGGGACGGGACAGGACGGGGTAGGATAAGACAGGATATGAGTGACAGGATAGGTTAGGACAGGACAGGATCGGGCAGGGAAGGACAGGATAAGACAGGACAGTACAGGACAGGATTGGGCAGGAAATGATAGGACAGGACAGGTTAGGACAGGTCAGGACAGGACAGAACAGAATAGGATAAGATCTGCATCAAGAACAGAACAGAATAGAATACAATGTGCACCAAGAGTAGAATAGATTATAATTTGAAAGAAGAGTATGTAACAGAACATAATCAACGTGCTCTCTACCCTTCACCAATATCAGAATAAAATAGACCAAAACATTTCTTCAGTGCAACCGGTCCACGAAGAATAATGGCGGGTGGAGGGGTGGGGGTGTGGGGTGGGTGGGGTTGGGGGATTGTAGATCTGTATACATAAAAGGTGAGCAACATTCATCGGAAATCATATGCAAACACAAAACTTCTTACCCGTAATCATACCCATCCACTCATGCATCGACGCCCCCTCCCCCCCCCCCCCCCAACACACACACACACACACCAACAAACACATCTGTAACTACCACAAATCAGTAAACAACTCCTTGTCTTCATATTTATGTTTTAGTCAAGGTGTTTGTTTTTGGTTGTTGTTGCTTGTTTTTTTTTTTTGTTTTTTTTTTTTTACTTGTATTATTTTTTTTACTATTTTTAAATGTACACATGGTTATATGCCTTGAACGGCCAAGATGTGTGTGTGTGTGTGTGTGTGTGTGTGTGTGTGTGCGTGCGTGCATGTGTGTGCATGTGTGTGTGTGTGTGTGTGTGTGCGTTTAGTATGCATACACCATTGTATTTTTCTCATCGTCAACGCCCAGGGCTTTTGAATCATAAGATTGGTTCGGGCGTACCATAATTATGTCCTTTTTTATTATGACGATGATTACCATCATTATCATTACCTGAAAAGCAGACACGTGGTTACGACATGCGTGTAGATGCTGCAGGGGCTCGCTGAACACGGGGTCGTTGGCCAGCTTGACGTGCTTGGCCATAGCGGAATCGATGAGGCGCGTGACGTCCGTGAAGAACTTGTCGCAGAAGGCGTCGAAGTAGGCCCGGTGCGACTCTTCGTCAATCCCTTCCTTCCCAGACCACTCTACGGAGAAGCGAGACACGTTGGAGGACGTCAGGGCATGGGGCAGCCGCTCGTCTCGCAGCGTCTGCACCACCAGTGAATAAGTAAATAGATAGATAGATAGATAGATAAATGAATAGATAATTTTTTTTTAAAGTCACTAAGGGGTGATCCGTTCTTCTTCGCAGTGTATGTTCAAATAATAATAATAATAATAATAATAAAGATCACACACAGACACACCATACATAGGCTACACAAACAGACAGACAGACAGACAGACAGACAGACACACACACACACACACACACACACACACACACACACACACACACACACACTCAAAACCAGTAACTAGTGTGTGTTTGTGTGTGTGTGTGTGTGTGTGTGTGTGTGTGTGTGTGTGTGTGTGCGTGTGTGTGTGTAAGTGCGTGGGGCAGCTGTTCATCTTACAGCGTCTGTCAAAAGAAATAGATAGATGAACAGAAGTTTTCTTGTTTTGTTTTTTCAATGACTTGGTTTGAATTTTGTTTTGTTTGAAATTATTTATTGATTTATTTATTGATTCACTGATTTATATGAAGAAGTTGGACGAGATCAAATCGTGGGGGAGCTGCTCGTCTCATAGAGGTCTGTCTCACCCATAAGCAAAGCAATCACTTAATTATTTTGAATGTTGTTTCATTTATTTATCTATTTTCTTATTTGTTTGTTTATCTATTTATTTCTCTATCTGTTTATCTATGTGTAGATGTTCGGCTAGGTCAGCTTGTGGAGGCAGTCTCTCGTCTCGTAGTGTCTTTCAAAACAACAACAACAAACAAACAAACAAAAATATGTACATCACTGAATGGGTTTGAATTTTGTTTGAATTTGGGTGTTATTGAATCAAATAATAAACAATTATAGAGATCTCTTGGTCAACTGATGTTTGGATGACTTAGTTAAGTGAGTCGCCGTTTGAGTTTGAAGTCAGATTGGTAGTGTGTCCGGCCAAGGGGACGGACCGATCAAGTCGACTAGACTGCAAGAGTGTCAGAGTGTTCCTCTTTTATTCGAATATACAGAAATGTCGATTTCTAATTAATAATAACAATCATCATTATGATAGAAATTATAATAATCCAAATAATAATGATAATTATAACAACAACAACAACAACAACAACAATAATAATAATAATAATAATAATATCATTTATTTTCAGTCTAGTATCATCATCTGAGATGAACAGACTATAAATAAATAGATAAACGATTTTCCTCTCCGTCATGCCATACTATGTGTTGATGGTTTGGACGTCATGAGAACCCACCAGATGGGACAGTGAAGGAAGTACAATAAAAAGAACACTGACGTAATCACTGCCATCTGTATGCAATTAGAACATTATTCATTCCAATATAACCGCATTTATGCTACGCTCCTCAGCCGTCAGTCAAACCAAGCAGAAATGATTTATCACTTGCTTGAGCACGATATAAGCTGTTGGCGTATGGTTGCTCTGTTGTTTATGTTGCGAGTTTTAATTTTTTTTTTCTTCTTGATAATGGTTTGTCTCAACCAAGGATTAATAAAACTGACAGATCTGCAGACGTGTACGCGCATATCACATCGAACAATTTTTTTTCTCGTTTCCCTCCCCCCCATGCACTGATGGTGAGAAAAGAGTGGGGGGTATACCTTGTTCCTATGTTATGATCTCAGTTCTTCAATGCGGTTTGGTGTTGACAAAAATGGACAGCGGTAGTGATATGATGACTTTGTGCCAGAAAGACTAATGTCTGTAGGGCCAACTGACCCCTGAAAAAGTGACATTGCCAGAAATGGCAAAAGAAGTGTGTGACTATAATATATGGACATGTATAACTACTAACTTTGTATAATTGTCCATCCTGTCATGGTCAAAAAGACTACTCTGTCCCTGCAACTGTATGATTGTACAGATATGCATTTTTGGTGTGTATGTAACACGTGGTGTGGCGTATCATTTCACGAATCGCTTCATTTCTTAATTAGTTTATCAATTAATTGATTAAGCGTTGTACCAATCAGAATTGAACAACGCCCTCTTTATGCCCTCGCGTGTCTGATCTCTTCTCCCTTCACAACACGGGCTGAGCAGACCCCGGTGACAATACCAGACTAACGTCGCTCTGGTGGCTTCTCCATACTGCAGATTAAACCAGTGAAGGTACTGCGATCCCGCCACCACACTGCCGCTGATACAGGCACAACACAAAAGACACTGCTCTGTCATGTCCGCGAACTAACGAACATGGCAACTTTACTTCAATTACCTTCATCATATGGCAAGAGGATAGGGGAATCTAATGAAAAGAAGTGTCCCTCAATCCCCTCCTACGATATTTCTTCGTCTGGCATTAGCGGAGAGCTTCTACAACTGATTGTAGAGCTCCTCCTTCGTCTTCTGATTCATTAGTTTGACACACACCCCAACCAGTCCTGTAATGGCGATTGTTTTTCTTCTTCCCACAGTGCAGTAGTGCCCTCATCAGAACAATGGATTTCAGGACAGCTTTGGCATCAGTCATGAAATGCGGTCAACGGGGGTGAGTTTGAGTTCAGTACAATATTGCGTTGGAAGAGAGAATGTGTTTTTATGCTTACTCATGGATGCATTCAGTCAAGAATGTCTTGAAGATGTCAGATCAAGATTCAGTTCCTATGGTTCGTTCGAATGCTCTCTGCCTCTAGAAAGTTATTTGGACGTTCGAGTTATCTACCCAAAATGTTTGAAAGAAATATTGACAAGAGTGCATTGATTTTCTTCCATGGGATTTTGCCAGAAGACAACACTTAAGCTGCTATGAGCTCTTTCTTTTAGTGACCCAAGAGCGTGCTGCACAAGGGACCTCGGTTTATCGTGTCATCCGAATGACAAGCTGCAAGACGCCCCAGTTTTGATTTTTCAGTCAAACTAGCGAGAAGGGGCGAGACTGAGATTCGATCCCAGACCCTTGTGGACACTGTACTGGCAGATGAGTTCTTAGCCATTCTTCCACCTTCCTCCTGTGGGAGACTGGAAATGAAGCAGTTACCACAGCTTGGTCAGTGTTGCAAACCATGACGCCGTATTTGTCCATTGAAGAGAAAGTTCAGTCCCGCTTGGTTTTAACAGGTTTCATTATCATTCTTCTCCCCTCTTTTTATTATTTTTTTTAATTCTTTGCCAGCGACACGAGACTTGTAGCTTACAGCTAGCTATGATCTATTTCCACTTGGTTTTTTGCAAACGAAATAACAAACCGACCAACACACTTTAGTTTCAGTTTCAGTTTCTTAAGGAGGCGTCACTACTTTCGAACAAATCCATATGCGCTACACCACATCTGCTACGCAGATACCTGACCAGCAGCATAACCCACCGCGTTTAGTCAGGCCTTGAATGCATGCATATATATTTGTGTACCTATCAGAGTGGATTTTTCGACATAATTTTGCAAAAGGACAATACCCTCGTTGCCATGGGCTGTTTTTAATTGCGCCAAGTGCATGCTGCAGAAGGGACCTTAGTTTATCGTCTCATCCGAATGACTGGACACCTCAGTTCGATTTTTCAGTCAAACTTAGGAGAAAGGGCGAGAGCGGGATTCGAACCCAGGCTCAGCGATAAACAAAATACCGTCTCAGCCCATTCTGATGAGTGGTATTCTTATTTTGAGAGGGAAAGGTGTATGTTTGGGGAGGGGTGGGCAGGGGAGGGCTAAAAAATTATACTATTTTTACGACAGAGATGGCTACACAAAATGAGTCTGAATTAATCTTGAAAAGCTGAAGAACACTTACTGGCAAAAATAGCTTATTCCATACAGGAGACAGCCCCACTAAGGCAAATCAGACATGTTCATCATCAGGGATGACTGGACTAAACTGAATCTATCCTTATTTTGTTATATCTGTACTGTTTCCTGTATTTGATCATGTACATTCTTGTCTGTTAATAATTATATGCTGACGGTGTGTGTGTGTGTGTGTGTGTGTGTGTGTGTGTGTGTGTGTGTGTGTGTGTGTGAGTGTGTGTGTGTGTATGTGTGTGTGTGTGTGTGTGTGTGTGTGTGTGTGTGTGTGTGTGTGTGTGTAGTTGTTGTTGTTGTTGTTGTTGTTGTTGTTGTTGTTGTTGTTGTTCTGTGGGATTTCCTCTCGTGTTTTCTGTCATTGACTCTTGTCCTTCGGGTTCATCGCCTTTATCTTCTGACTTCATGTTTCAGATCTGAATCATGTTTGTTGCTATCTTGGGCTTATCCTACCATCCTGCTGATATATCTTCATTTTTTGTCTTCTTTCCTCCCCTTTCCTCAGCGTTAGAATAACGTTATTTCCTCTGTAAGAGTAAATAGAATCTGTAAATACGTACAAATTACAAACATGACAGGCATTCACTGTAGCGGCTTCCCCTCTTCAAGCGCCGCTACCAATTCACTCTGGCTCTGTGATTAATTTTTTTTTTCTTCTTCTTCGTTCTTGGGCTGCAACTCCCACGTTCACTCGTATGCACACGAGTGGGTTTTTACGTGGGTTTTTACGTGGGTTTTTACGTGTATGACCGTTTTTTACCCCGCCATACTCCGCCGGGAGGAGGCTCATGCTGGGTATGTTCTTGTTTCCATAACCCACCGAACGTTGACATGGATTACGAATCTGCGTATTTGATTTACTGCTTGCGTATACACACGAAGGAGGTTCAGGCACAAGTAGGTCTGCACATATGTTGACCTGGGAGATCGGAAATTTCTCTACCCTTTACCCACCAGGCGCCGTTACCGAGATTCGAACCTGAGACCCTCAGATTGAAAGTCCAACGCTTTGCCCAATCGGCTACTGCGCCCCTCAAATAGTCTCTTCGATAGCAGTAGGTGGGAGTATGAGAAGTGTTGTAGGAGGTGTCCTCTGAGTGCCGAATCAACGTCGTCATCAATGAAAACCATCAACGTTACTCAGAAACAGCAGCAGTGTAGGGTCTTCTCAAGTGGCTTGTCTTGTGGCAACCTGACACTGATGGGATCAGCTCCGTGTTTCTCCAGCAGGTTTAAGTTCCCCAAAATTTTCTTTCAGCCAGGTGTATAAGTTAATTACTGTTTATGATATAAATAAATTATTCCCCCAGGTCTATGTTTCCCAAAATGTATGTTTTCTGTGTGTTTGTGTGTGTGTGTGTGTGTGTGTGTGTGTGTGTGTGTGTGTGTGTGTGTAAAGATTTTTAAAAATATATGTTTGTATATATGTTTATATCTGTATCTCTCTCTCTCTCTCTCTCTCTCTCTCTTATATATATATATATATATATATATTGTGACTTTATATACATTCCTTCGGATCAGACGATAAATCGAGGTCCCGTGTGCAGCAAGCATTCAGCGCACGTAAAACAGTCAACAAAATAGTTGTCCCTGGCCAAATTATGTAGAAAAATACAAATTGATAGGGAAGCAAATAACTTGCGGACAGAAAACAGAAAAAAAGAAGAAAGACGTGGGTGGCGTTTCACTGTGGCGACACGGTCTCCCCGGGAAGAGCAATCTGGTGAAAGGGAAATCTGCTGTGACAAAAAAAAGTTAATACAATACAATACAGTACAATACAGTACAATATAATACAATACAATACAATATGCGCCTAGGAGAATATAGACCTGGGTGAATATTGGCCTTCCAAAACATTCTTCTTGCGCGCGCGCGCGCGTGTGTGTGTGTGTGTGTGTGTGTGCGCGCGCGTAAGTATGTGTGTGTGTGATAGTGTGTGTGTGTGTGTGCGCGCGCCCGTGCGTGTGTGTGTGTGTGTGTGTGTGTGTGTGTGTGTGTGTGTGTCTGTGTCTGTGTCTCTGTGTGTGCCTGTGTCTGTGTGCGTGTGTGTGTGTGAACACGGACCTGGTGGATCTGAGACCTCGGGGAACTCGAACCTGGGGGAACATAGACACACTCCCACAAGAATGGCTGGGTGGTGGAGACGGTTAACACCAGGACTGCAGAGGGTTGGAGGGGTGAACCTGAGTGTGGCCGTGTATTGTGGACACAGAGTGAGTGGCGTTGAGACAGACACGTCACTGAACACAGTGAGGTAGTGTATGGTGGAAACAGGGTGGTAGTGTATGATGGACACAGAATGAGTGGCCTTGAGACAGACACGGCACTGAACACAGTGTGATAGTGTATGGTAGAAACAGGGCGGTAGTGTATGATGGACACAGAATGAGTGGCGTTGAGACAGACACGGCACTGAACACAGTGTGATAGTGTATGGTAGACACAGAGTGAGTGGCGATGAGAGAGACACAGCACTGAACACAGTGTGGTAATGTATGGTGGACATAGTGCGGCAGTGTATGATGGAGACAGATTGTATGGCGTTGAGACAGACACAGCACTGAACACAGTGTGGTAGTGTATGGTGGACATAGTGCGGCAGTGTATGATGGAGACAGATTGTATGGCGTTGAGATAGACACAGCACTGAAAACAGTGTTGCAGTGTATGGTGGACACAGAGTGAGTGGCGTTGAGACAGACACAGCACTGAACACAGTGTGATAGTGTATGGTGGACACAGGGTGGTAGTGTATGATGGACACAGAATGAGTGGCATTGAGACAGACACAGCACTGAAAACAGTGTGATAGTGTATGGTGGACACAGAGTGAGTGGGCGTTGAGACAGACACAGCTCTGAACACAGTGTGGTAGTGTATGGTGGACACAGGGTGGTAGTGTATGATGGACACAGAATGAGTGGCATTGAGACAGACACAGCACTGAAAACAGTGTGATAGTGTATGGTGGACACAGAGTGAGTGGGCGTTGAGACAGACACAGCTCTGAACACAGTGTGGTAGTGTATGGTGGACACAGGGTGGTAGTGTATGATGGACACAGAATGAGTGGCATTGAGACAGACACAGCACTGAAAACAGTGTGATAGTGTATGGTGGACACAGAGTGAGTGGGCGTTGAGACAGACACAGCTCTGAACACAGTGTGGTAGTGTATGGTGGACACAGGGTGGTAGTGTATGATGGACACAGAATGAGTGGCATTGAGACAGACACAGCACTGAAAACAGTGTGATAGTGTATGGTGGACACAGAGTGAGTGGGCGTTGAGACAGACACAGCTCTGAACACAGTGTGGTAGTGTATGGTGGACACAGGGTGGTAGTGTATGATGGACACAGAATGAGTGGCATTGAGACAGACACAGCACTGAAAACAGTGTGATAGTGTATGGTGGACACAGAGTGAGTGGGCGTTGAGACAGACACAGCTCTGAACACAGTGTGGTAGTGTATGGTGGACACAGGGTGGTAGTGTATGATGGACACAGAATGAGTGGCATTGAGACAGACACAGCACTGAAAACAGTGTGATAGTGTATGGTGGACACAGAGTGAGTGGGCGTTGAGACAGACACAGCTCTGAACACAGTGTGGCAGTGTATGATGGAGACAGTGTATGGCGTTGAGACAGACACGTCACTGAACACAGTGTGATAGTGTATGGTGGACACAGAGTGAGTGGCGTTGAGACAGACACAGCACTGAGCACAGTGAGGTAGTGTATGATGGAGACAGTGTATGGCGTTGAGACAGACACAGCACTGAAAACAGTGTGGTAGTGTATGGTGGACACAGAGTGAGTGGCGTTGAGACAGACACAACTCTGAACACAGTGTGGTAGTGTATGGTGGACATAGTGTGGCAGTGTGTGATGGAGACAGAGTGTATGGCGTTGAGACAGACACGTCACTGAACACAGTGTGGCAGTGTATGATGGACACAGTGTGAGTGGCGTTGAGACAGACACAGCACTGAAAACAGTGTGGCAGTGTATGATGGAGACAGAGTGTATGGCGTTGAGACAGACACAGCACTGAGCACAGAGTGGTAGTGTATGGTGGACACAGTGTGAGTGGCGTTGAGACAGACACAGCTCTGAACACAGTGTGGTAGTGTATGATGGACATAGTGTGAGTGGCGTTGAGACAGACACAGCACTGAAAACAGTGTGGCAGTGTATGATGGAGACAGAGTGTATGGCGTTGAGACAGACACAGCACTGAACACAGATTGGTAGTGTATGGTGGACACAGTGTGAGTGGCGTTGAGACAGACACAGCTCTGAACACAGTGTGGTAGTGTATGATGGACACAGTGTGAGTGGCGTTGAGACAGACACGGCAAGGAAAACAGTGTTGCAGTGTATGAAGGACAGAGTGTGAGTGGGTTGAGACAGACACGGCAAGGAAAA
>JAAQRG010293544.1:0-14494 GCA_011634625.1 Babylonia areolata | reverse complement strand
GTTACCTGCTGAGACATAGCATTACGTCTGACTGTCCAGTAAATAAGGGACTGGCCCATAGCAATCAGGAGAAAGAGGACCAGATTACAAATTACCATGACACTGAAAGAGTAGGTGTGACCCGCAAAGTCAGCTCTGGTGACTGGCAGTGGAATACAAATACCTGTCTGCTGGTAAAACTCCCAGTGTGACGTTACAGGAAGCAGAGGCACAGCAGCCAGGATGAGTCCCAGTGTCCAGATGATGATGCAGGCTCTGTGAGCTGATATGATTCCAAAACGGATCTGACTGAAGGGAAAGTGGAGTACAAGGAATCGATCCAATGTAATGAGACAGACGAGAAATGCAGAAACCTCAGAAGACAGAAATGATAAGAACCCCGCAGTGGTGCAAAACGAGCTCTTTTTCCAAGCAGTTTCATTCCAAACATAAATACCAGCAAAAATCTGGTCAGCCACTCCAATGAAAGCTAAATACACCCCCATCAAAAGATCTGAAACACATAGATGAAGGACAAAGACAGCAAAACCAGTGTTGGTACCATTAAGTAACAAATACAGACGATAAACGAAACCAACAAAGTTCCCCAAAGTAGCAAGCACAGCAAATACTGTAAGAGCACAACGGTAAGCCATAGACTTCAATAAGTCATCACAGGATGAGATTTCATCAGAAGGGGCCAAGCATTTACCTCTGAACATATCTGGTAAAACAACAGAACAACATAATTTAAAGTTCTGTGTATAAACACGCTCGAGACTGGTCATGCTTTTCATGATGTCCGGGCTGAAGTCGTTTACAGGGCTACCCTGCAAATTGAAAACACGAAGTGTTTGAAATAGGTCTCGTCCTTGAAGCGACTTTATGTTATTCCAAGACAAATCTAGAACTTCCACACTGGGCATTGCAGTTGACAAGATGCTGATGTTGAGAGAATCTGCTTGAACTCGGGAAAGATTGAAAACTTTAAATGATATATACATATACTTTTGGAGAACATCAAAAACTGTACCAGAAATGGGATTACCTGCCAAATTCAAGCTGCGAAGATGACGCATTCTTGCAAGGTGGCTGAAGTTGACTGAACGGAATAGATTGTTGCTCAGATCCAGACTTAGTAGATTGGGTAATATGAGGTTTGCTAAGCTTTTCCATCCACATGCTTCTACACCCAAGTGGATCAGCATGATATTATCTCCAACGTCAGTCTGATCCAGTCCACTACCCTTGGCTTCAAGATACCGCAGCTGTGGGAATGAGCTGAAGTTTAAGGGCTGAATGCAGGTGAAAGCCAAGCCGAAACAAATGCATGATTCAAAACAAATCAGATTACAAAACATTTCATCATCGTGCATGGGGCACTGTGGCAGACCATCACACAGGTGGTCAACGTGCACACAGACAGTTTTATCACTACCACGACATCGGTAAAATCCTGGACACGTATATTTATTGCACTCAACTTCGTCCTCATGATCTAGACAATCATTCACATCATTACACTTGACATAGACGGGCAGGCAGTAGCCATCGTTATGACACTGGAAGTGGGTGTCTGGACACTGAGTGTTGTTTTCCGGTAAAGAAGTTATGGTGAACCCTCCAGGCTTGTCAAAGTTGACCACAGCTGGCGGCATGATGTTAGAAATCGCGTATTCCACAGGGCAGTCCATCTCATCAAGGTTTGAAATGCAGTCCTTGTAACCATTACAGCGTTTGTCACTGTCTATACACTGAATAAAAGACATAAAAACTGGGTCTCATGCGCACATCAAAATCCTATTACACTTGGAACACATTTCACATAAGTTTGACGACAACGTAAGGATGTAGATGTCGTGCTCGGAAATTGCACATTACCAGTATTGTGGAAAGGCTTTGTACACTACTGGTAATAGGCAACGATTTTGCACATTACCGGTAATGAGCAAGGCATCCGGTGTCCGTTACCGGTAATGGGCAGGGATTGGGCAATGTCTGTCGCATGCATGTTGTCTTTCTCTCCCCCTTTATTTGTGTGCATTTGTGTGTGCATGTGTGTGTGTGTGTGTGTGTGTGTGTGTGTCGGTGGTAAACCTTTACCAAAGTCATTTTCTTTGGAAATACTTAACTGTCAACACAAAATTTGGATCAAACATAATGGGAAAAAATCTTCACAGTCATATCAGTAATACATTGTTAAATCTTTGAGATTAAACAGTATTTCCAGATCATGTACGATTTATGTCGTTGAGGCCTTGAATCTAGAAAATTATGACTAGGATCCCAGTTATCAGTTGCCAGAATGTATGTTTGGTTTTGAAGACAGCATAACGCCTTTCGCCTAAAGGAAAACAAACAGATAATATGGACAGAACAAAATTCAGTGACACTAATAACACCACCAACGTGTTTACTGTACATGAATATTCAAAAGTGGATTGTGAATTGACTAGAACGATCATAAACGATACAACTGAATCGGTGTTACCTCTCAGTTTCTGATAGCCCTGCGTTCACCAGTCCGCGCAGATCTGGAGAAAACGGCTTAATGTTGTGGCGTGCCTGAAGCGATGAAAACGTCTCCATATGGAATTGTGAGCTTTATTAAATAATCAAAATAACAAGATTTAAATGGTGTTGTCGCCCGAATACCGGATGAATTTATTGTGCAAAGAAACAACAACATGAAAATATAGCTTTGAATATTGATTTTGATTGTCAGCTGCCACATGCCCCTACATATCTTTACAAGCTTATATTTAATACAGAATACATTTTAACGATATCTTTTCTTTTTCTCTTTTCTTTCTCATAATTCCTCTATTGGATCAAGTGCAATTACAAGTGAGTCTTGAAGGCTTTGTTTCTAAATGAAATATCGTAGACGTCTACTTTGACTGGTGAAAACAGAACTGAGAAGGGAATGGATGTTTTCTTTTCACTGTTATGCTTTAAATGTTATCGTTCATCCACTTTCACATCCCGGGGGGCATTTTGAGGTCCCGTATACGTGACTGTGCTTTCTATACTGGTGCCGATTTTGTAGCTGTATGTCATTTGCAAATTCTGATAATCAGTATAACATTCTCCCTCTGATCAGTTCTGTGCATCACTTTCCTTCTCCCCCTCAGCAGCAATTTACGTGCGGACAGCACTTACACACACACACACATGCGTTGGTTAATTTATTCTCTCTCTCTCTGTCGCTTGCTCGCAGTCAGGATGTCCCAATGTTTATGGATAAGCTCTTCAACTATAGGATCCTGAGGTGCGGTCACTTGAGAACCATGGGACCCACATAAATCAGACAATATCTGTTTTTCATGCGGGAATATTTGGGGTAGATATCCAGTCTGTTGGTGCAGTGACATTCGCCTCGACTTCGTGCTGTCCAGTTCCTTCTCAATATGGGATCTTTTCCTTGGGCTTCCACGTTTAGGTTAGTGACCAGTTTGATTGAATTTTCCAGTTTTGTGAAATAGTTTGGCTTACAGATGCATGTGCTCATCCAATGCATGCGTGATTTAGGGAGATCTGTGTTTGCCAGTATATAAGAAGATATGTCACATCACGGAAATGTCGATGTTTCGCTTTAATGTCGGTCGTTGACAAATTCCTTTTTGCTCTGTCTGAGTGACATAAAGTATAGGTGACTGATTTTCAAGTTGCCAACAGGTTCAAGCTTTATCTAGAATCTCTGTAAATAACCTCAGAGATAATTATGTTCTTCTTCCTCTGTTAAGATCCAAGAATTGTACCCCTGGATCCTTTTCACATCTACAAATAGGGAGGATATTTTTCACTTTGTCACCATCTGTTATTTTCTTTTCATTACAGTACAATGCCACATGCTCTTCAAACAGTGTGGATGTACCTAGCTGTTCATCCTTGGTGCCATGGTATGATAGGTTCTTTTGAGGTTTACTCTTTTATGCATGCTAGTTTGACCCAAAACTATACTTAATTGACGTGCTGGCTTATCACTAACCTCATATATATACCACCAGCACTTCAATCTTTAACTGAGCTAGTCCCCAAAGTTAGTGGTTTCAGAGTGAACATGAGAGACCTGCTCAAAGTCTGAAACATGGAGGCAAGGTGTGTCAATAACAGTGATGTCAAATGAGTGTCAAACTGAACGTGAAAAGGTTGAAGTTTCTTTGAGTAAAGATCGTCACTAAAATAGTTTGTTTGTTGTTGCTTTTTCCAGATGGAATGGGAACCATTATCTCATCAACATAGCAAATCACTTTCAGGTTCTTACTTGTATGTGACAGGAGAATCTGGTTGAGTAGAAGCTACATTCATTATGGCAATAAAAGAAAGTGTCAAATTTACAGACACCACTTCTACCAGATCTGCATTATTATATCAACTATTCCTGTCCACATATTATGGTGTAATATATTTTAAAGGGTAAGAAGGCTCTGGATATTCAAGTTGTATCACTTACATTCTGGAAACTGATTTTGCTGTTTTTACCCTATCACTCTTACCGAGTTCTGGTCCAATCCAAATTGAAAATACCACTTTCTATTGCTTTCTTTGTTTCCTTCTTTTTGTCACATATTCCTTTTTCATTTATGTCTAAACCAGGAGATGGAATCGTTTCTGCTGCATTCCACATATTGCAAACTCCCCTTTATAATAAAACACCTTTCCAGATTTTTATTACAGCTGAACTTACTGCACTCATTCTCGCCAGGGTTTACTACTAAAAAAAAAAAAAAAAAAGCCTGCAGTATAATGATTGTAACATAGTCCCGCCGTTGTCATGTCAGCAACAGTTCATATTGTTAAATTCAGAGTGTGTGCACACATAAAGTAATAATATGTTCATGTATGTTATTAACAATGTTGATTGAAATTTCAGTTTGATCTATTTTCCTTTGGTAGATTATTTCACAATAAAAAAATATCTCAAAATATTTGTTGCCTGTTTCGTTGTGAGCAGGTAATTAAAAAAATAGAAGTGTTCATTTTTCTGATCGTTTTATCTACTACAATTATGGATAAGAAATGTATTACACATAAGTCAAGAAGTGTGTAAGAAAAAAACGATATTGTGGTGACCCAATTCGGCTAAACAATCGTTGTTTATACAGTCTTTCTCTGATGACACCCAAAACAAAGGACAGAGTACAAACCTGCCCGTTCCCACAGTCCATCATGTGTGTCTTGCATGTAGGATGTACACAGAAATCTTCATCATCTCCACCAATGCAGTCCTCTTGAAAATCACACACCACACTGTAGGGCACAAAGTCGTCACATGTGCCACAATAAAAATACTCATGTGTCTGTCCCTGGGCAATATTGCAGGTCCCTCTGTACCATTCCTCTGCACTCTCCAGTCTGTTGCACAGACTTTTTGAGTCACAGGCCAACAGCTCTTGCGTCATGTGCTGTAAGGGACACGTCACGAGAGGGACACGTGACATGCTTGTTCCTCTGGGTGCACGAATGATAACAGGTTTGTGGACACTGTGATGGTCTGAGGACGAAGGAAGTTCACAAAGAGTGCCATGATTCTTTCCAATATCACAATCTGTAAACGAGAGCCAATGCGAAGAGCGTATCCAGGACAACTGTGTACATTTTTGTGGACCAAGGCGAGCGTGAGTAGGCAAAAAGAAAATGATAGAACCACTGTTCCAGTGCAGTGTATTTGTGTACCTTTGTCAACAAACATAAGGAAATAAGATTTGGGTAACCAAAGACATACAATTACACTAACGTTTTGAACACTCTGTCTATCTGTCTTTCTATCCATCTGTCTGTCTGTTTCCCTGTCTCAGTTTGACAGTCCGCTTAACTTGCATAAAGAGACTGAGTGGGTGATCAGTGGTCGCTTTTCTACCTGGCTGCTTGCTGGCTGGTGCCTGCTCTCTTTCTCTCTTGCTGTTTCGCAAGCAGTGTGTGTGTGTGTGTGTGTGTGTTTTCCTCTTCTCATTTTCTTCCTCTCTTTATCTTATCATAACTATTGTAAATAAAACAATAGAAAAACCCTTTTGTGACTGGCCTCAATATGTTCCTGGCCTGTGTGCGGGGATTCTTTTCTATCCTTTTTTTTTCAGTCAATTATTCAGTTTAGTTCTTTTGTACCACCATCCCCTTATATACCACTTGGGTACATGGCTACAAAAGTTACGTCGCTGACAGGATTTTGATCTGACAGGACTCTGATCCTTCAAAATATTCTTATGACAGAATTTTGATCCACAGCAAAATAGATTAAAAAAATTGTCTTTTAATGTTTCAGTTCTTTTATTCAAACTAAATCCATCTCTAAACAAGAGTCATTTACCACCAAGTGTTCCTTCTGCAACTTGATGCTGTGAGCAAGGATGCGTTGATTCTCTAAATATCTCTAATTCTAAATTAAAGCCCCATCCAGCCCACTCTATCACATAGTTGGCACTGTGAGCTAGGCTATTACAGGGACAAGAGGTTGTATTAACGATCACATAGGGACAGTTAGACATGGGAGAAGAGTGAAGACACTGTAGCAGGTACACAAGTCCACAAAGACGAAACGTTGCCTGCATCAAGATGGCTTCAACCGACTTCCTGCCCAAACTCCTGACGCTATCCGGTGAGGAAATCGGCAGTGAGTCGAAGACTTCATACAAGAAGCCAGACTGATACTCCAGATACAGCCCCAGGATGACGCGACAGCCTCTCTCTGGCTGATCTCAGCCCTTGCCGGCAGAGCTCGCCAGCAGATCATGAGGCTGTCAACAACCAACATGGACACCCCAGCCAAGATCTTTGCAGTTCTTGAGGAGAACTGGGGAGATCAGCAAGATGCCACCGACCTTGCCACTGGCTTCTTTACCAGGCAGCAGCAGCCCATGAAGACGGTGGCAGACTATGCATCCAATCCTCGGCACCTATGGACCAGGGTCAACAAGGCTGAAGATGGGATGATGCAAGTGTCAGCAACCATACTCCGCGACGCCTTTGCCAAACGTCTTCAGCCAGCTGTACTTGGGCGAGATATCAGGTGCTTCATACGAGACCACCCTGACACCACCTTTGAGGCGGCAAAGAAGGAGGCCCAGTGATGGCTGAGGGAGGACAGCCACACCTACAACACCACTGTTGCCCACCTACAGTCTCAGCTGGCCACACTCACAGCTGAGGTCACCAGCCTGCAACGTCAGCTGCAGTCTCCCATGCCAGCCCACACCCTTCAGGACCAGTGCTTCATCCTCGCCGCTGTACTGCTGACTGTGCCCCACACCCTCCACACTGTGTCTGGTGTGAGAGGCCCGGTCACACCGAGGACTAGTGTCGCCACAAGCGACGCTACCTGCGGACCAGGCGACTGAATGCTGACCACAAGCCTGTGGTTCCTGTCAGCAACCAGTGTGTTTCTCCTACACACACTGTGCAATCTGGGCTGCCATCAACTCCAGCTCCAAACCAGTGACCCAGGAGACGCAGACGACAATGGATGCGCCACAGCACCACACCTGATGCTGTCGTCCCCCAGGTTTCCCCACCTGTAGACAGCCCCACGCAGCAGAGGTGCCACCAACACCCACCAGTCACGCCAACTGACCCGGTCCCACTGCATCATCAGGACAAGGTGTCACACTCTGACACCGACAGTGACAGTGGCAGTGGTGTGTGGCTAGTCAGGCCAAGACCAAGCCCCTGGACTTCAACTCTGCGAGCTGCACCAGAGCCGACTCCACTACCACCAGATCTTGCACCAAGGCGATCCACAGGACTGACAACCAGGACTCCACTAACTGTGTATTTAGACTGGCGATGATAGATTTTACAGCAGAACAGTGAGACATTTCAGCAAAAACACTCATGATGCCAATACTGATGTTTTTTTTGGTTTTTGTTGTTGTTGTTTTTTTAATTCTCACTAAGCTGAAGCAGTGCTTTATGCGCTATTTTTCATACCATTCCTGTTCATGCTTTAATTCAACTCTCATTTCAGATATTTCTGCAAAATTCATGTTTTATGGGGTTTTTTTCTCTTCTTGCTGAACCTGTCATCTAGCTTGTCACATGGTCTTATCAATGCGAAGTATGTCTATGAACATGCTCTCACAATTCATGTTATAATCTAAGCTTTTACACATGTATGCTAGTCTACATGTGCGTCTGACAGTGATGTGATACATAGATTGATGGGCACACAAATGAATGCTTTCCAACTTCATAGTGCATTTACCTAATTGGGACCCCTTCTCTATATCAAACTGTTCAAAGTTAACTGAGGATGCATTGGACTAAGTTCAAACCCCATAACTTAACCTGATTAATGCCACTTTGAATATAGAAGTAGGTTATTGTTCCTAAAAATGTTGCATCATTCCACATTTCACCTTGCGATCAGTTATCAGCTAAATCATCTCCCTTTACCTAATCAATAATTCTTGTTTGATGCTCAGCTAAGTCTGCTCACAAGAATTACGTTTAGTTAACCATCGCGGACGATGGATTTCAAAAGATGGGGGAGATGTAGCCAAGCACTAGGCTGGCTTTTTACCACACCAGGTATAGCAGATGGCGTTTTCGCAACTAACAGCTGGACTTGAATGACAGAATGTGTGACGCCATTCCCAGTTTAAAGGTAAGCCCATTCTAAACCTATTCCCTAATCATCTATTAAATCAAGTCTCTGTATCGTTCACTGCAAGATTATATTCGTTGTGCTGAGACACACACTTAAATCAGTTAGAAGCATACTTGATTTCAGTTTAATCGTTCATCAGTCCTAAGAGATTTCAACTGACGCTAAGCTTACATCATTTTGTCTCGCCACACATCACTCCATAACCAGCGTCGCTGTCCGTGATTGGGTGAGCTGACATCTGTGTTTCTGACGCAGCGTATTTAATCAGTACCTCTTTTGTTGGATCAGTACACTATAAGTATTATATACTGGCAGAATCGTCGCAATTCCGTCTTTATATCTAATCCACTTATGTTTGCCCACGTTGAACTGATTTAACGCAGTTTGTAATTTTCCACGATGAGCTCGCTAGAACTGACCCTTTTCAAGTGACTTAAATTAAGATTATAAATTCATCGTGAATAATCAACACTCCATTTTATACTCATTAGAAAGTAGGTGTTGAGCTCCTTCTTTTGCAACATATCTGACGTAAATTGGTTCAGGAATCATTTAGAAATCTATCATTGAACACCTTGTAACTAACACACTGCTAAGCAAATTTAGGATTGGGGACCTTTTGTTTCAAGGGCCACGCTAGCGTCAGTGCAGTCGGCTTAACTTGCGTAAAGAGACGGAGTGGGTGATCAGTGGTCACTTTTCTACCTGGCCGGTTGCTGGTTGGTGCCGGCTCTCTTTCTCTCTCTTGCTGTTTCGCAAGCAGTGTACGTGTGTGTGCGTTGTCACTGCACTGTTCTCCTCTTCTTACCTTCTTCCTCTCTTTATCTTATCATGACTATTTTAAATAAAACAATAGAAAAACCCTTTTGTGACTGGCCTCTATATGTTCCTGGCCTGTGCGTGGGGATTCTTTTCTATCCTTTATTTCAGTCAATCATTCAGTTTAGTTCTTTTGTACTGCCGTCCCCTTATATACCACTCGGGTACACGGCTACAAAAGAAAAGTAACATAATTTGTCATTCACATATCGGAATATACATTGATATGCAGGTACTAAAAGGTGACAATACTCATTCATAACATTCAAAATAATTATCGCAATTATCACATGAAATTCAATATAACTCATTATCTTTAAGCTGTGAAGAAAATTTGCTGAAGGTATCACATTGTGTTCAGTGATGTCTTCATTGTGCCGCTTTCAGTTGTTGTCAGATCAATCCATGAACTCCCAGTTCCAATATATCCAGTATATTTCAGGACCTTCATGACGTCTTTGAACTCCTGTGCAGTCTCGAAACTGACAAGAGAAGCACCACGTTCTTGACACTCTTTGTCAGCATCTGTCCATTTCTGCTGTTCAAGTTCCCCATCAATGTAACTGTAACATTTCCCGCTGATTTCTACCTGTAGGGAAAAGACAGAATGGTGACTGAAAAACTAATAGCAATGTCCAGTTTTAAGCAAAACCCCCTTCATTATTCAACACGTTTTCAGGGCAGAAAAAGAAAATCCACACACACGCACCTATGCGAACATGCCTGTAATAGTACACCGACATGCACACGCACGCACTCACACGCACACACACATACAGTCACACAGCATGCCCACACATAGTCACAATAAATGTACACCAATCCATATAAAAATGCAAATTAGCATTACACCTGAGTGTCCAACTCCAAAGCAAAATTAATGGAAACATATCTTATTAGGACACAACTTAATCGTGGACAGGGTAGGCATCAATCCCAAGGAGACACACAAACAACGTCGTGCAGACTGGCATCGCATCCAGCTGCTGAAGTGTTTAGCATTAGCAAACGGCGATCAGTATAAGCGTGCGTAGATATTGATGAATCTTCACAAGTGGAAGCAGCGATCTATTGTTGTACTGTAAATCAAAGAGTCCATCCAACCACTATCATTACGTATTCAAAGCATACATAAAACTGCATAATGAAATAATGCGTCAGCACTTAGTGTGCTCGGATAAGATTCATCCAGTCCACGTGCAGATTCCTCCACTTTCCCTGGTCACATGTCTCAGCGAGGCCCTGAACAGGCTTGCCTCTGGCAATGCACATGGGAAAGATGGCATACCAGCTGAAGTTTTGAATTGCTGCAAAGGGATGCTTCTACTGGAGAGAACGTGAAGTGCCGCATTTCAGGAGGGACGTTAACGTCGGCACATTGTACACAAACAAGGGTGACAGAAAGGACTCCAACAACTACCATGACATCTCTCTACTAAGTGTTGTCAGGAACCTCTTTGTTCGAGTTGCACTGAAGAGGCTCCACGTACTTGCAGAGAGGGTCCATCCAGAATCACAGTACTGTTTCTGAGCCCACTGGACCACCATCGCCATGGTCTTCTCCCTCTGACAGCAGCAGGAACATGCAGGGAACAAAGACAGCCACTGTTCATCGTCTTCATAGATCTCCTGAAGGCTTTTGATATACGAAACATCTATGAAGGAATTTGCATCAGTCTAAAAGCATACTGAATTTTCCCATAGTTTCTTCAATTGATGTATGTGTGTTACTGCTCCTGACAGATATATGCTTCGGTTAAACTTCTATACTAAGCTCTAGAAATTTATATCTTAACACAATAAATGATAAAGTGAGTGCAGTTTAAAGATGTATTGATTCGTACGATAAAAATGCTGTAAGTATGTAAAAAAGAAAAAGTGTAACAGCAACAAACAAACAAAAACAAAACAAAACAAACAAACAAACAAACAAACAAAACTACTAATGGTTTATGTCCTTCTCAGAAGTATATATGTATTTTTTATTATAGCTAAAGTGTTTGGGCTTTTTTCTACTTCAAAGCAAAATTTCGTTTTCCCGGACATAGTATCTTCAAAGAAAATACATTTACCATGGACACATGATATACCTATCTGTCTACCTACCTACCTACCTACCAACTTACCTACATACATACATACGCAGACAACCAAAATACGGGTTATTACAAATTTTACTCATTTCCACCTGTAAGAACCAATGACTTCAAACGCTTTCAAGCGTGATTCTTTATATATCCTACATTCATTGTTTTAAACATGCAATGTCAGTTTGTGCAGAAAAAAACCTAGATAAATAAATGGAGTCAGATTTGTCTTGAAATATTTTCTTTTTTTCATTTTGCTTGTTTCTTTGTAAATACTCTTTATAACACCATGCGTTCTTTAGTTGTTTACATGAAAACCTTACTGTGACTTACATTACCCAGTCCACAGTTCTCGGTTGTGTAGTTACAGCGGGCCTCGTCTTCAGACTCTGCACACTGAGGAATCAGGTCACAGGGAAAGTGGTCAAACAGGTCAGGCCACACAGACACTGAACAGTTCCACCTAGTCTTCATTCCGTGGGACTGTGGTGGTGAGCTCGGAACTTGCTGGGGTTTCAAGTTTTCTATGTGGAATGAGAAGTGAAGTCTAAATCCAGTCTGAGTCTTAGTTAATACAGTCCCAGAAAAGAAGAAGGATAAGTAGATTTGATTGCTTGCTGTTTCAGCAAAATCACCAGGAAATATAAATAAAGGGAAGGTGCTCAGTTTGGGCTCTTTTATTAAAGAACGTTGCCTCAAGCCACAGTGACCAATGTAGATGGATATATAGTACACATCCCAGAAGACAGGACTGACGAAGATAACGTGATCAGTGGGCCTGGTCAGTGTGACACAGCTCCTCATGAAATTGGAAGGTGCTGTGGATCTTTCCCATCCTGGTGTCTGTAAATAACCTGTGTAACAAAAAAAAACAAAAAAAAAACAAACAAAACAAAAAAACAAACAAAAAAAACAACAACAAAAAACAACAACAACAACAAAAAAAAAACACAAAAAACAACAACAAACAAACAAAAAACAACTGACTAACTTGAATTTTGTGTAATCCAACTGCTGCTTAAACATTATATCATAAAAGCAAAGATTGCAACCATGTGGTTTTCCATTTGACAGTCTGAAATCTGGCAAAATGTTCCCTTCTTTGTAGTTGAAATGAAACCTTTCTCCGTGCCTACAATGACTCCACAGCTGATGGAATCTATACCAACCTACCTAACCACCTTCCAGAAATCTGTCCACAGACTTTCCTAAAAATCTATATCATTTCAGCTCAGTTGAGCTGGATGAATATTGATCATACCAATTCAAATATTTGGCAAACATTTTATCATTCCATCAAACCACCCAGCAGCGCTGTTGGAGTTGTTTTGGAAAAGTCATGGGAAAATGTTACACTGTTGCCAAATGCGTAAACGAAAACAGAACAGATTCCTTACCTTATTTGTGTAACTCAGCCTTAAAAGCAAAGGATTTCAATATGTAATTCATGTGTGTATTGGACCCTCTGTTTATGTCCCTGTGTCGTCTTCTTGAAACACAATAATTATGAATAAAAAAAAAAAAGGTTTCTTTAGGGAAGGTATGAAGAAAGACGAACACAATATTATGTCTTCCCTGTCATCTCGATCTTTCCACCTATTTATAAGTTCAAAGGCCTGCCTATGATAGTTGTAATATTGTGTCTTTGAGTGTTTTTACTTACACTGTGGTCACTATTGATTGAGCTAATGTTTCATTTGACAAGAACGATCAAAACATTTTTTTAGATTAAAAAGATGTCAATCGTGATGAAAAAGCACACCACCATTCATATCTATAATGAGAGTACAAAAGATATGAATCACTACAAATACGGTTTTATGATTTTCAACTACCGTTTCGTTAAACGTCTGATACAATAACTTTTTGACAGGTAAGGATAAACTCTTGGTGCATCCAATGTCTGAAAAGCAGAAAAGAAAATCGCATGATATACCGAAGGTTAACTACGACAGATGTATAGATGTGCTAGTTTCGAAGTAGCTGTCTGATCCAGTTTTCATCAAACTGGACGTCTTTTAATCGAATCATTTTACTGAAAAGAACGGGAGAAATTTAGATCATGGGTCTGGCAAATGGGAGAATAATGACAAAACATTATCTACATGAACACAATGATTTTTTTTCACCTGCCGCTAGACGTAGGGTAGGCAGCTGTCGTTCTAAACGACAATTGACAGTTCTGGAGCCTGAATGCTGACCACTGACTTGTGTTTGTGTTTTATTGTGGTGTTTATGCGTCTGCGTGCGTGCGTGTTTGTGCACGAGTGTTCATGTTTTCATGGCATAAAAAAGTTTCAGTTTCTCAAGGAGGCGTCATTGCGTTCAGACAAATCCATATACGGCTACACCACGTCTGCTAGGCAGACGCCTTACCAGCAGCATAACCCACCACACTTTGTCAGTCCGTGAGTGCATGTCTCTACATAATTTTGCCAGAGGAAAACACTTTTGTTGCCATTGGTTCTTTTTCAGTAAGCCAAGTGCGTGCTGCACACAGGACCTCGGTTAATCGTCTCATCTGAATGACTAGACTCAGTTTGATTTTCAAGTCAAACGTGGGAGAAAGGACGAGAGCGGGATTCGAACCCACACCCTCACGGAATCTCTGTATTGGCGGATGAGTATCTTAACCATTCTGCCACCCTTCCTCTTAAAAAGAAAAAAAAAATCACACACACACGTACGTGCATGCCTGTTCATATACGCCCGTATGCACACGTACGCACTCACGCACACACACACACACACACACATACACTCACAAAGCAAAGGCTTGCATGTGAGAAATAGCAATGCACGTGTGAAAGCGACTCAGATGGTTTTGTATGCTTTGGCAAAGGGCACACAAACACATATAGAGGAGAGAGTGGGGGCTCTGGTGGGGGACGGGAGGGGTATGGAAGGGGTGGTGGTGTGTGTCCATCGAGATCGATGATGACCATCGTTGTCATCCAGCTGGGGGATGGGGGGAGGGTGGTGGGGGGGGGGGGGATGCTCATGA
>JAAQRG010293537.1:0-14553 GCA_011634625.1 Babylonia areolata | reverse complement strand
AATATCTTGCCTAAAAGCCCTGAACATCATCCGAGTTGTGGCACACATGAACTGGGGTGCTGATAAGAGGACTCTCTTGCACCTCTACAGAGCCCTGGTCCGGTCCAAACTGGATTATGGAAGTGTTGTATATGGCTCGGCCAGACCGTCCTACCTGAAACTGTTGGACCCTGTACACCACCAAGGGCTCCGTCTCAGCTTGGGTGCTTTCCGCACCACCCCTGTGCACAGCCTGTATGCAGAGGCGGGGAACCGCCTCTTTCCAACCGCAGACTGAAGCTGACCCTGAACTATTATTTGAAATTGTTTTCGGAACCTACAAACCCTGCTTACGATGCTGTATTCAACAACCCTTTCGATAAGAAATTTACAGACAACCCAAACTGCATACCTCCTCTCGGACTCCGCATTCAGCCGCACTTGGAAAATGCCGATCTGGATGTCGGTGGCATCTCAGATTTCTCTAAGTTCCCTGACAGCCCCCCCGTGGACCTTTACAACACCTGAGGTCCGATTCGATCTGGCCTCGTACCGTAAGGACACCACCAGTTCTCTGGCCTACAGAACCTACTTTTCGGAACTGTGCCACAAATTCCCCACCTTTCAAGGCATCTTCACTGACGGGTCCAAGTCAGAGGACGGAGTCGCCGCATCTGCGTTCTGTCCCGCCTTTCCTGACCGGCCCTCAACGGAACACATCCTGTCTGACAGCTCGGTATACACCGCGGAACTGACTGCACTGGTCCTGGGGTTAAAAATGGTTCTCTCTTCCAAACAGAAGAGATTCATGATCTTTTCCGACTCCTTATCAGCCCTGGAGGCGATCGCCTGCAGGAATATCACTCATCCCAAACTGCTGGAATTTTATGAAACTCTTACTCTCGCAACGAAGAAAGGATACGAGGTTGTGTTGGCCTGGGTTCCCGGACATGTTGGCATTCGTGGTAACGAAAGGGCGGACCTGCTGGCCAGGAACGCTGTAAAGAAAGAATTGTCCAGATCCTTGGTACCCTATACAGACATGAAGCGGAAGGTCAATACTTACGTTAAAGATCTTTGGCAAGAGAAATGGAACACCCAGATAGACAACAAGCTCTTCCAGATCCGTCCGGACCTGGGGGAGACCCTCCCTTCGGGGGTGAAGAACAGAAAGGAGGAATCTGTGCTGTGCAGACTGCGTACGGGGCACACTTTTTTTACTCATTCTTACTTGTTGAAGGGGAGGAGGCCCCTCGATGCGTTCCCTGTGACGAGCCTCTCACCGTGAAACACGTGCTCCTTGACTGTTGGGATCTGCATGACGTTAGACGCAGACATTACACGGCGGTTTCTTTGAAGACTTTGTTTCGTAATGTCCCTCCGTGGGCGCTGATGGACTTCTTAAAAGAAGTGAACCTTTTTAACCAGATTTGAAGGTTTTAAACTATGGAAGTTTTTTTTTTAAACTTTGGAGTGGAAAGTTTGAAGTGGTGACTCGTTTTAATTGGTTGTTTTTTTAGCCTTGTAGTAGTAATTGACGCGGCGATAGCCTTGAGATGGCCTTAGTGGTCGGCGAGGCTCTAAGCACCATAATTTCATTTCATTTCATTTCATGGTAGATATGTGTGTGGGTGGAGAGATGTGTATACTTACCGTAAAGTTTGGTCTATTGAGCGCACTGGTCTATAAGCCGCACCCACTAAATTTAAAAAAAAAAAAAAAGAGAGAGAGAGAACTTCATACACACATAAGCTGCACTGGCTCATAAGACATGCTTATTACCAGTACTGGTACCGGAACACATGCGATACTACGGAAACGAAAAGCAAGTGAAAATACTGCTAGTGCCACAAAAAAATAGACAATGAAATTTTTATACCGGTACTACGGAAAAGCTGTCAATACTGTAGGTTATGAAATAAACACAAGCGAAAACAACACAAAGAAAAGCAAGCGAAAATACTGCTTGTGCCACAACCCCCCCCCCCCCAACCCCCCGAAAAAACAACAACGAAAATAAGATTCATAATTTAGGGATAGTCACTATGATCAAACCTCTAAATGCATAATAGGGAGATTGTGCACACGCTTTCGTCGAGAACATTTCGTCGCTTGCAGAGTGACAAAAAAGGTCAGCATGATGTCATGGGCAGCCCACCACCATGACTAGCTCTTCTGGGTGTGCACTTCCTTTCCTCAGACAACTTTACAGCAGACTTCGATCACATTTTATTTGCACAGACTGAACCAACCAACAAAAACTATGTCATCAAAAAGGTCTTTAGAACCTTGTGATGGGACTTTCAACAAAATTCCTCCTCACTGAAACAGTTCAAAATCCTTTTGTTGGAACAGGCGATTTTCACTACGAAATTTTAGCATTTCGGTGACAAAAAAACAACCGCCGGCAGTGGAGACGCACATGTGCATGTAGTTCTTGCTAAAACTAATCATGGAGTCCCAAAGAAAATCCAACAAAAGTGGGCATGCACAACCTCCCAAATGTTAATGTAAGTAGGCATTATGCAACCGTTGAAACTGAGAAAAAAAAATCAGAATTAAATGAATTGTGGACGTGCATTTACTGCAAAATTGATCTTCTCAGCACATGTGACTTGCTGAGAAATGCAGTGTTTGACAATTGTTGAATATGATTTTCTGTAATATCTATATGGAATATCTAAACTCATCAATGGCTTTACAATTACATTCATTTCTTGTGTTGAAGTGAATTCCAGATTTGTTATTTGGAGAATGATGGAATAATCAAAACACTGGAACTGAGCTCATTTTGCTTCTTTTTTTTTTTTCTCCTTTTCTTTTGCAGTGTGTTATGGAGCAACTATAAACAAGATCAACAGTTTGTTGGAGAAGTTGATAAAACCCGTGATCAAAAAAGTAAGGGATTTTGTTTGTCATTTTTGGTGTGTGTATGTCTGTGCATAGGTGGGTGTGTGTGTGTGTGTGTGTTCATATTCACTGGAGGAATAGAACCTCTGCTGAAAGTCTTAAGCCCTAGTGTGAGTGAATATAATGAAGTTCTTGTGCACACATTTATTTTTAAGTAGCCAAGTCTTACAACAACAAAAACAAAAAAGGTATACAAACATGGCACGCTAAACACATGTTTGTTAGATAAAATTCATTCCACTTTTGGCCTTTTCCTTATGTGCTGTTCTTGAACTGCCATTGGTGACAATGTTTTTTTTCTCACACAAATCATGAAGTTCACATACCTTACATCAAAAAGTACCAATGTGCACAGGAAGAATTTTGGTTAAATCATGCGGCCTTGCTTTGAGGGAAATTGCTTTGAGAGCATTTTTATTCAATACTTTCTTTTTTAATTAACAAAAATAATTAAATTGTAAGCGAAAGAGAATAAGCATAAAGAAAAGGATAAAACAGGGTGTGTTTTTTCAAAAGAAAATAATGGAATAAATACAAATGACAAAATGCTGAATTAACAGTTTTGCCTGGCTTGTGATTTCTGTTGTTAAGCCGTTTTTGACTCACTAAACAAAGTGAGTCTCTGTGATACCAGATTTGAAGAAAAACCTGTTGCGATGTGCAGGAAGCAATGGGAATGCCTCTTTTACCACAAGCTTTAAAAAAAAAGAAAAAAAAAGAGAAAGTTCTTAGATAATGGAGATTCATCAAAATTAACATGACGTAAATGGTGTTATCAGCTCAAATTGAGTAATGAATTTATTGCGCTGATAAAAACATGCTTCTAGATATATATTCATTTTGGATAGCAGTGGTCAGATACAGTTTGGTTTTGTGGTAAATCATCTTGTTTCTGAGCGCAACTTGCATGATTCCATTATAAGATAAAGTGCTTATCACAAGTTAGTCTTGTAGGCCTTTCCTCTCTTGATAATCCATTTCTGACATCTTTAATTATGGTCATATTGTGTGAAAAATGCCTTGGGTACTTTCCATCTTTCACAAGTTGTTTTTTTTAATTTTTATTTTTTTTAATTTTTTTTAGATCACCGGTACCCTATTGCAGATGGTGTGTGTCTCAGTCCCTTTGTGAGTATTTCTGAGTTCCTATTTATGTGTTTTTGTTTGCCTTTCCAACGAACGCAGACACATGCAGCACACACATTTCGAAGATTCAGCAACTTTTCAGATGGGGATTTTGGTATTTTGAGGTTTCACCAAACAGCTTGTTAATGGTATGGTGAATAAGTCATCTTGACGAAATCTTGGAGCAATATTAACAAATAACTATGGGACAAGTAGCCTGTTTTTATGTCTTTTATTTGTATTTGTATTTCTTTTTATCACAACAGATTTCTCTGTGTGAAATTCGGGCTGCTCTCCCCAGGGAGAAGTGGATTTTTCTACAGAATTTTGCCAGGAACAACTTTTTTGTTGCCGTGGGTTCTTTTATGTGCGCTAAGTGCATGCTGCACACGGGACCTCGGTTTATCGTCTCATCCAAAGAAACGTGCAAATGTGGAGTGATTGGTTGGTGATACCGTCCTGTATGGAAATTCTACAGCTACATCCCGTCATATTCATCAACTTCAGGCACAAAGAAATAATGAAGCTGTGATGTTTTTTGCAGTTGTCGATAAAACAATCTCTTCCCCATAAGGTAACCCATCTCTAATCTTAAGTGCCTTCACTGACTCGCACGCATGAATACACATGGACATGCACGTGCATGATCTTAACAGATGTATACTTTGACAGGTACATTTCCTTTCACTCATAAAACTAGTGTGAAAGAGAATCCCTGATGTTGTTGGTCACAATTTGAAATGTTTGTTCGTTATTTTTTGTACGTTTGTTTATTTCAATGATTCTCATCTTTTTGCTCTTTTTTTCCCCACAGTGGATGTAATGTAACTTAAATGGATCAATATGCATGCTTTGACACCAAGAAAATGAAATCGAAACTGCATGTTTTAGATTATATTTACTGTGATTCTGGCACATTTGGTAACAGACATTTTATTTGGTATGATTTTAGATTATTGATTGTTTCAAATGATTTTCGTTTCGTGTTTTTATTTATCTGCTTTTAACTTGGATTTTGTATACTTTCAGTATGACTCGTATGAATCAGTTCTGGAGAACAAGAAGTGTTGTTCTGAAAACTCGGATTCTGTTGGAAGCGGTATGCTACATTTTTTGTGAACATGTTTTCTCCTCTGTAAATGTAGAATTTGCCTTCACGTGTGTGTATCTGTGTCTGTCACTCATAGTGGATGCGGTCAGTAAGCATACATTCTCACACACACACTCACTCACACCAAACAGATGTGAAGACTGTCCGTGAATGTTGATTGTGCACAGCATGCAAGATGTGATTTAATTTCCTTTCACTCCTCTTGTGGTATGGAGGATTACAAACAGAAAAAAACATAATACACATGATACAATATGGTTACCAATATAGAGCCTATCCTTAGTCAGAGACCAAGCTTTAACTCTTTCCATACGAATGGCGAAAGAGACGACATTAACAGCGTTTCACCCCAATCACCATCATCAAAATTTTTGCAAGCGGAAGGCTGTTGACAAAGAATACCACAATTGTGATGGCGGAAGCTAAAGGTTGGGTCATTCAGACACCCGCTGGACATCCGAGGGGTCTCTGTAGAGGAGAAGAGAGGACTGGCTGTACTGAGTGAGTTAACTCACTCTGGACGGAAGACCCTGATAGGGGTCCTACTGTTTACAACCGTTTCAGACAAATGGCCCTGATTGGGGCCTTAGTTTTGAATTTTTGGAGTGGCACCTAACTTCAACAATAAGATAATTTAAACTGACCTTTCCACTCTTCACTGCAGCCAATAAATACAGTGTGTGTTACTGTGCTTGTGAGCAGGAGAGTTATTTTCGCAGTGACTGGTTCACGTGAACAGTGCGTGTCAACAGTGGCTTCTGACCCAGTTTCATCTCTATCACAAGGCAGACAACAGAATTAGATGAACGGGCCCTATTATGGCCGTAGTGTTCTGAATTTGATCAGTTTCAAACTCGTGCTTTCCTGGATTCATTTACAAGTCATCAGTGTGCAAATTTTGAACAAAAAAATATGGACACTTTCATCATCTCACTGTGTGATTGCACAAGAATGGAGGTAGCTTAAGATTTTGTCCTCAGCTAACTTATGTTACTGATGAGTGATCAGTTTGGATGTTTTCAGTTAATACATTTTAACATTTCTTTTTTGGCGATTTTATTTCTTACCCATACAAATGGGTCGTCTATGGGTAAAGTCAGGGAGCTAACCGGCAGCACAGTGAGTTAAGCGCTTTGCAAAAATGGAGACATTTGCACAAGTCTGCCTCCCATGGGTAGAGTTGACCGAGAGCTGCCTCTTGGTGCTTGTTGTTTCCTCGAGTCATTTATTCAGGTTTCAGTCATGCACACACTCACTCAGACGTGACCTTTTACGTGTTGACCCCCCATACCTCCCCCACCTTTTTTTTTCTTTTTTTTACCCCACCATATTGACAACCATACTCCGTTTTTGGGGTGTGCATGCGGAATTTGTTGTTGTTCCATGATTTATCAAACGCCAACATGGATTACAGGATCCTCATTGTGTGTATTTGATCTTCTGCATGTAGATACAAATGAAGGGGGTTCAGGCACTAACCGGTCTGCACATTTGTTGACCTGAGGGATCAGAAAATTTTCCACCCATAACCCACCAGGTGCGCTGAAACCGAACTCAGAATCGAACTCGGAAACTGAGGCGAGAATCCAGCGCTCTGGCCACTGCACCCACACACTGCATACATGAAAAACAGATTAATGAACTGTGTTAGTGTCGACTCCTTACAACAAATGCATGCTCAAATATTTGTATCTCAAAATGCATAAACTCATTAAAAAAAAGTATCAGTATAACATTGCCTCCAAATGTTACAAAGAAACAAGTAATACCAACTTTAGTGCTGGACAAAATATTATTGTTGAATGATAGAACAGCAAACATTATTAGAGCATTATCATGAATAAAGATAGTTTCATTTTGGGGCGATGTTAGGGGCGAAAATGGTGAAAAGAATTCAGAACATAGTGAAATTTTACTGTCTGGAATATGGTGAAAAGAGGGTCAAAGCATTTTAACCTGCTGTTATTGGTGATAATGTTGAAAATAATGCTAATACATTGCTGTATTTCTCCACAGAGATCTTCACAATGGATGACATTGATGGATGGGGCCCACCACGTTCCAGAGAGGACAGAGTTGATGATGATAGTGATGATGATGATGTTTTCAAAGGTGAGTTGCTTACTCATGAGGCTGACAGGGGGCATGTTATCATCATTTTCTACTTTTGTAGTGTTAAGCCTTTCACTGGATATATTCGCGGATGATGGATAACTGCGTTATCAACTGTCCAACCACTCATTGCAAACGCTAACTTCATTGCAAATGGTGACGGCCTTGATGAGTGTTCGAAGCAATATCTCAGCAAGTTTTAGCTCTGTTTTGATGCAGTGAATACTGCCCCATTCTGACCCAAACTATAACTCAGGTTGAAGTGAATACAGCCCCAATCTGACCCAAACTCTATCCCTTAGCTGAAGTGAATACTGACCCAAACAGTAACCCATGGCTGAAGACGATACTGCCCCAATCTGACCCAAACAGTAACCCATGGCTGAAGACAATACTGCCCCATTCTGACCCAAACTGTATTGTGTGCAGATAGTGAAGAGCCCAACTACAAGAGGCGAGAGAGGATGAACACATTGACACCATCATCATTACATTACCTCAATCGTCCAGATGATGATGATGATGTGAGTATTGTGCTTACTTTATTTTGGGAATGATATTATTTGTAGAGCATTATGAATTTTTTTTTTTTTTTTTTTTTAATTCACTGAAGAAGTTTGTGCTACACAATCTGTGAGAAGAGAATTACAGTACTCGATTCATGACTTTGTATACAGATGGACAGAAGACTGTGGAGACAGCAGACAGATAGACAGAAGACTGTATACAGATGGACAGAAAACTCTGGAGACAGCAAACAGATGGACAGAAAACTCTGGAGACAGCAGACAGATGGATAGAAGACTGTGGAGACAGTAGACAGAAGACTGTGTGTACAGATGGACAGAAGACTGGA
Source organism: Babylonia areolata (assembly GCA_011634625.1). Lineage (NCBI taxonomy): Eukaryota > Metazoa > Mollusca > Gastropoda > Neogastropoda > Buccinidae > Babylonia > Babylonia areolata. The sequence continues at coordinate 6,460 of JAAQRG010293537.1, read as the reverse complement.
GACAGCAAACAGGTGGACAGAAGACTCTGGAGACAGCAAACAGATGGACAGAAGACTCTGGAGACAGCAAACAGATGGACAGAAGACTGTGTGTACAGATGGACAGAAGAGACAGCAAACAGATGGACAGAGTACACTGTGTACAGATGGACAGAAGAGACAGCAAACAGATGGACAGAGTACACTGTGTACAGATGGACAGAAGACTCTGGAGACAGCAGACAGATGGACAGAGTACACTGTGTACAGATGGACAGAAGACTCTGGAGACAGCAGACAGATGGATAGAAGACTGTGGAGACAGCAGACAGATGAACAGAAGACTGTGTACAGATGGACAGAAGACTGTGGAGACAGCAGACAGATGAACAGAAGACTGTGTACAGATGGACAGAAGACTGTGGAGACAGCAGACAGATGAACAGAAGACTGTGTACAGATGGACAGAAGACTTGGGAGAAAGTATACAGATGGACCGAAGAAAAGCCCACATGCAGACCAAAGAAAAGGGCGGCCATGCCCTGTAGCAAAGCATCCTGTGGGGAGAGCAGCCCAAATTTCTCAGATAAAAATGGTGACAAAAGAATTAGACATTTTTGCACCAGACTGTGGGTTGGTTTGTGTGGAAAGGGGATGAGCACTGGGAATGTTGCAAAAGTAACACCAGAAATGGGGCATAGAAAGTGAGGCAGCCAAGAAAAAAGAATGGCGTGGCTGTTATCCCCAAAATGGAGTATGGTTGCCTACATAGGGTTAAAGTAAGGAAATGGGCATGGAACATTGCATACACTGCATTCAGTGTTTGCTGATGTCCTCCTACAACATCCAGAATCTGTCTCACACACACTGTTTGCTGGCTTTGTTGTTGGTTTTTTTTTTTTTCCCCTGAATAATTAAGAAATGTATTTCCCTGACATTTGGAGATTGAACCTCATACCAGTTTTCTCTGTGGGCATGTACAGCTGTGGATGAACATGGCAAAACTCCACTTGGGCGACGAGTAGTCCTCACGACTGACGAGCATCTCGTCAGACTTGGATCTCAAATGAGACAAGGAAGGATTTTTGGAGAAAAAAAAAATCTTTTCCAGCAGCCAGTACTGAGGGAAGAAGTTTGCTAATTAGTTAAGACTGTTTCTAAGTGTATGGAATTTACTGTGGAGTTGGGAACATTTTTAATGACAAGCAAACTGCCATGCAACCTAGCCGAGCTTGATTTTTTTTTTTTTATCGGCCTGATGTCTGGCCATGGGCTGGGCATTTTGCTTGTTTCCTGGAGTTTGTGCTTTGTTGAGTTTTGTGTGTGGTGTATAGTCATCTTAAGTCCAGTGAGGACAGCAGTTATTCAGGTTTATATGTTAAAAACCTAGAATTTCTGAATAGGCTGATTGCTTATTTGTTTTGCTTTTCCCAAACCATTGTGATGACAGTATGGGATAATTAGTGTGGCACTGAGCTTTGTCCTGTGTAAAATTCTTGCATGTATTGCTGCTTAACCCCTAGGCTGCCTATATTTGTATTGTTTATCAGTGTGAAATTCAGGCTACACTTCCCAGGAAGAGTGCACCACCCATTTTTTTTCTTTTGTTCTATCGAAGCGGATTTTCCTACAGAATTTTGCCAGAAACAACCCTTTTGTTGCTGTGGGTTCTTTTACGTGTGTTAATTGCACACGGGACCTTGGATTATCGTCTCATCCGAATGACTAGTGTCAACACCACCAGTTATGGTCTAGTGGAGGGGGAGAAAATATGGGTGGCTGAGCCGTTACTGAAACCAGTGAAAAGTTTGAATATTTCGAGTTCATCGATAGCTAAAAACAGTATGTCATGGTTGGTCTCACAAATTGTCGGACAATGCTCAAGCTATGTGAATCGTGGTGCAGTGAAAGAACCAAGATAGCTTTTAGCTGATGCTTGGAAAGAATTGGAGTGCAAATTCAAAGAAGACTGTTCTTTGAGAACTGGATAAAGTCATTTAGAGTTGAAAATGCATGTCATTGAAAATATACAAAATTGGAAAATATGTATTCATTTTTGTCTCTTGAAAATATATGAATAAAGTGATGTGTAATTAAAATTGTTCATGAATGGAAAGTGGTGGTAATGAGGTTGTGTGGGTGGCGTGAGAGAGGGCCGAAAAATTTTTTTTTGGGAGGCGGAATAGCCTATCTCCAAAGTGGAGATTTCTTCGTTCCGCCCCCCAAGAAAAAGTCTGGCCAACCTTCTGCGACACATGTCCTCTCCAGTGTCCTTCCCCATATTATATCAAACTGGTCCATACAACATTTGGTTGGCCCCATTACTCAGTTCGTATGCCCCTGAACTAACAGTCAGAAAACGCCATGATAAAGACCTCCAGAAAATGACAAGGCTGTACCCACCCCCATGGTCAACACAGCTCTCTTGTAAACCCACGATATCTGGCAATCCCACAACTGAGAGAAATCATGGGATTGCAAGAAAGTGTGGTCGTTCCCCTCCCAGTTTTCTCAATTGCGAGAAATCATGGGGAGCGCCATGATTTCTTACAATGCGTGAGAAAATGTGGGAGGTCACCCTTATTTCAATCAAAAATATCTCCTTTGTCATTGGAGTTGGTTTCTTGTCTTTTGCCAGTGCCAATCTGAAAGAAAAATGAGAAACAGAAAACTTGGGAGGGGAATGACCATGATTTCTCGCAATCCCATGATTTCTTTCAAAATGAAAGATCGTGGTCTGACATCCCTGTTCAGCTTTAGTGCTGTATTCATCCAATCCTTTCTCTAAACACTTGCAGCGTTCACCCACTACCCCCACATGTATTCCTGCACTCCCCTTCACCAGTCACTGTACCTATATTCTGGGCTTCCCCAAGGTAAACTGCTTAGCAGACGTGGTGTAGCGTGTATGGATTCGTCCGAACACAGTGACGCCTCCTTGAGCTACTGATACTGATCAGTTTAATTAAGCCCACTAGTCCCCTGCACTTTGCGACACTGCTGTCAGATCACATGGTCACCACATTCTGAAACAGCCAAAGTAACATGCACTTCACAATTCATTCCCCACTCCCTTGTCAATACTTAAATCAAGATAAGCCACAGATAATGTAAGTGTGAACAATTCACTCCCCACTCCCTTGTCAATACTTAAATCAAGATAAGCCACAGATAATGTAAGTGTGAACAATTCACTCCCCACTCCCTTGTCAATACGTAAAACAAGATAAGCCACAGATAATGTAAGTGTGAACAATTCACTCCTCACTCCCTTGTCAATACTTAAGCCACAGATAATATAAGTGTGAACAATTCATTTCCTACTCCCTTGTAAATACTTAAGCCACAGATAATAATTATAAGTGTGAACAATTCATTCCCCACTCCCTTGTCAATACTTAAATCAAGATAAGCCGTAGATAATGTAAGTGTGAACAATTCATTCCCCATTCCCTTGTCAATACTTTGAACAAGATAAGCCACAGATAATATAAGTGTGAACAATTCATTCCCCACTCCCTTGTCAATACTTAAATCAAGATAAGCCACAGATAATGTAAGTGTGAATAATTCATTTCACACTCTACAAAAATACCATTCCTCAGGATAATGTAAGTGTGAATAATTCATTTCACACTCTACAAAAATACCATTCTTCAATACTGTATCCTTTTCCTTTTTCCACTGTCATCCATGTTTTTTTTTTTTGGTCCGCAGTGAAGAACAAGTCAAAGACATAAAACAACATAATTATAGGGAACACCAAATCTAAATACAGGCTGGTGCTTTGTTGCACAGCAGTTTACGTGGTTGCGTCGTCTGCTGCTAATAAGACATATCAAGCTTGTTGTGATTTTGTTCATCGTTGTAAAACATTCTCGTATTGCCTTACGAAAACACTTACTGACTGTGGCACTTTGACTTGATCCGGTGAAGGCTTTCGCATTTCCTGGTAGGAGGAGGAGGAGGTGGTGGTGGTGATGGAGGAGGTGGTGGTGGTGATGGAGGAGGTGGTGGTGATGGAGGTGGTGATGGAGGAGGTGGTGATGGAGGAGGTGGTGGTGATGGTGGAGGAGGTGGTGGTGATGGTGGAGGAGGTGGTGGTGATGGAGGAGGTGGTGGTGGTGATGGAGGAGGTGGTGGTGGTGATGGAGGTGGTGGTGATGGAGGAGGTGGTGATGGAGGAGGTGGTGATGGAGGTGGTGATGGAGGTGGTGATGGAGGTGGTGATGGAGGACGTGGTGGTGATGGAGGAGGTGGTGGTGGTGATGGAGGAGGTGGTGGTGGTGATGGACGAGGTGGTGGTGGTGATGGACGAGGTGGTGGTGGTGATGGACGAGGTGGTGATGGAGACATGTGGATGGAGCTGCTGTCACTGGTCTAACATGCCTGGAAATCTGTGTAGGCCTCACACTGGTTTGGGGCAAATGTTCTGTCTTCTTCTTCCTGAACTCTCAACGACTAAGTCACTGGTGAACCGTACAGAAGAACTGTTCACAATCCTCCAGGTCTGTCAGCTGTGTGTCAATAGCCTGGGTCTCTGCAGTGCTGTCCGTCAATATTTTCTGTCTTCTTTTCTGTCTGGCTCCCTCCCTCAACACTCAACAGTTCCTCTGAGGATTGTTTTAGCTTGGGCACTGGATCTTGTCACCATACCAATGATACTTTTTTCTGGGGATGAACATCGCACATCTGCAAAAAAAAAAAAAGAAAAAAAAAAAAGAAAAAAAAAAAGAAGAAAGAAGACAAAATTAATTTATACATACACAAAGAGAAAATGCCTGCTGACTGATTTTTTTTATATTTTTTTTTATTTAAATGCTGCTTATTTATCACAAGTAGTTGTAAACCTATTTAATGTCTTTTCATGAACAAATTATGTGGTATCAGACGAAAACTGGTACCCACACACAAATGGATACCGTTATCATGATACAACTGTGTGATACCATTCTCTTGAATATCGAACATTTGTTCTTCCAAACTCTCCTTTCCCTTTCCCATCTGGAAAGAGTCGATACTGGTCCTTTTTCATGAATAGCCCATCGAAGGGAAAGAACCGCTGCATGAACGAGAAAGCTGTCGCGCTCCCTTTTTGAAGTGTTACTTCCCCTAGAATGGCATCGATGGTGTAACAAGCTGGATTTTTTTCATCCACATATTTCACGGGTATGCTGACATGCGACCAAAAATACCATCTTAGATATTTTGTTATGTTTGGCCGTGCTCAGGTTGTTTCAGAAACATGCAATATGTTTTGCATATCATAACTTCGTCTGCTGTGCGTATTTTAAAAATATATATAATCTGTAGAGTTGATATACAAATATATATAATTTGTAGAGTTAATATTTTTCATCTATCATTTCAGATGTTTGGTATCTGGTGCTTTAAAACGGTGAGAAGTCATCAGCTGTTGAGAAACGAAGCATGTATAATGTATCTACAAGCAAAATATTTTCACCTCAAAATTTGGCAGGAAGAACGAATTCAATTGCAATTACAACAGAAGCTGCAAGATGGGAATGACAATGTAACTCACAAGGAATATATAAGCTCAGTCTGTAGCTGATACATAACTTATGAATAAGTATGATAAGTTGCAAAAGAAAGAGCTCAACACCTACTTTATAATGAGTATAAAATGAAGTGTTGATTATTTCAGATGAATTTATAATCTTAATTTAAGTCACCTGAACAGGGTCAGTTTTAACGAGCTCGTCGCTGAAAATTAGAAGCTGCGTTAAATCATTTTAACGTAAGCAAACATAAATAGAATAGATTTAAAGATGGAATTGCAATGATTCTGCCAGTATATAATACTTGTAGTTTACTGATCTGACAAAAGAGTTATTAATTAATTACGGTGGAACAGAAACACAAGTTTCCGCTCAGCCAATGACGTACTGCTATGCGACACTGGGCGAGCCGTGAGTAGCCTGCCTGGTGAGGAGGACAAAATGATGTAAGCCGAGTGACGTCACACATTCTGGGCGTGGATAAGGAGGGAAAACGTCGGCTGATGTAGCTCGTGTGTGAGCAGTTTTGGAGCAAGCATAGTCACTTGGTCACATAAATTTCCTATCACTTACCTGCTTACCTAATGTGGAACGTCCATAACGAAAATAAGATTTCACCAATACATTCGATGAAGTATCAGAGTCGTTACAATTTCTATACGCAGTTCCATGAAGAACTCCCATCGTGAACTACTCAACTAATACAAGACAAGGACATACCAAATTTGTCAAATGGACAGAAACGAGAAAATACACAAAGGAAAGAAAAATTGAAATGCTAAAAAATTCAGTTACAATGACATATCAATTACAATCATATTCATGCACATTAACCAAAGCCATGCCTCTGGCGTTGACCGTTTGATTTTTTTTTTTCATCAGGACACAAACCTGAACACAAACAAAATTATATATCATACGTAACACAAAATAGAACGAAACAACATTAAAAAAAACAACCA
>JAAQRG010293535.1:0-14534 GCA_011634625.1 Babylonia areolata | reverse complement strand
AAGAGGTTATGAAGTCAATAACTGCCACCACACAAACACTGACACGCACTGTGTGGTACACAGATTTTCGACAACCAAACTAAGTGACACCATGCTTGAAGTGATCAAACGTTGACGCCTTATAGTCAGTCGTGTCCGACTATGACCATCAGAACAGCAGAGGAGGCAACTGCTGTTCCGACTATCTGGGCTAGAATTTGATTATAGTGGAGAGTGTCTTGTCCAAGTACATCCCCACTCTCTCGGCCAAGAGGGTTTTTGGACAGTCGGCATTGGGATGGTTCCCAAAGGCCAACTAGCCCACAAGGCTGCAGCACTAAGAGCCAGTGCAATTTTACCTCCTAGTTTGAGAGTCATAGTCCTTCACAAAAGACTAAGCTGTAAATGGTTTCCCAATGACTGGAGAAACCATTGATGATACAGCTCTCACTTTGCTTTTGGCCCAAATGTAAACTTATGTCAAACTGTGATATAAGCCGAGTGTTGGGCCAACACCACTAATCAGACTAACGCCGTGCACACGATCAGTGGCCTAATACATGCACGTCCCTCAGTCCGCTCATTGATTAGCAGCGGTCAAGGACGCTGACCAACTTAACCCAATACTACACGTGTAGCCGAGATATGATTGATGATAATTATGATAGCTGCCTTTGCTGTGGCAGCATGCGTCTCTCACCGTTCACGACAGTAAACTGTTCCTTTTTTGTATGTGTGTGTGTGGGTATCGCGTTTACCATTCTCCTCTGATGTCAGATGTTGCTTTTGTGTGTGTGTGTGTGTGCGAGAGAGAGTTCTTTTCCCACAGTTCATTCCACGTTTAAATCTGTCTTTCTTCAAATAAGAGGGGTTTTTTCCCCCAACGAAACTGACATTTCTTTCAGACTTTAAGCAATGGTGATAATACCAATGACTCCGCGAACCGCGGCAAAGACGACATCAGTAATGATAAAGCCATCTCCACAGCTAGTAATGACGATCTTTTGCTTTCTTTCTTTTCTTTTCTTTTGGGGGGTGGGGAGCAGGGGTGTGTGTGTGTGGGGGGGGGGGTGGTTAGAGGATCTATAAGCTTGGGCAAACGAAAAAAAGAATCTTTGTTGGACTGTCAACAGTCAGTAGTTCGGACATGGTTTCCATGGAGGCGAATGACCCAAATGCGAAACAAAAGAACGGAAAGTATGGTAACATAGTGTCTGTATTCATATTAAATGTTTTCTAATTTCTATTTTTTAAGATGAAATAAATGATCTATTCATTCGTTTTTTTATTCGTTTTTTCTTTTTCTTTTTTTAAATTTTATTTTGTTAATCTATTTTTCAGTTGTATATTTATATATTATATATTCTTTCTTTTTTCTTCTTCTTTTTTTCTCAAGGCCTGACTAAGCGCGTTGGGTTACGCTGCTGGTCAGGCATCTGCTTAGTAGATGTAATGTAGCGTATATTATGGATTTGCCCGAACGCAGTGACGCCTCCTCGAGTTACTGATATTGATACTGTGTGTCGTCCCTGTTTGCAGAAGTGTCAGAGGATGGAGGGATCCAACACGACCTTACGGGCCGAGATCAGACGTCTGGCCCGGGAGTGCCAGGAGCTGAGGCAGCTGCTCACCTCCCACCTCCTCGTCTGCCCCAAGGTGAAGGTGGCCAGGTGAGGAGGGGGGGGGGGAGGCCAAGGCCACAACCCCTTCCCCTCTGAAATAACCCAGGTGACCGATCACGACCACGACCGAACCGTTCGCCTCCACCCACCCGCCTCGATCGACCGTGACCGTTCGTTGCACTGCATGTCAGGACACGGGACTGGGCATGGACATGGCTCGTCAGCGCCAGCTGAGTGAGCACAGCAGCCAGGGCCTTGGGTGACCGTTAATTAAACTGAAAGCTGTGTGCACTGTTGGGTGCCACAGTCCTTGCCAAACGTAACAAGTGTCTGTGTAGTGTGTCTGCTGGCATGGTATTGGGCTGACATGTTGTATTTTAAAGGACAATAGCTGGCAGCAAGAGACTGTGTTGTTGTTGATGATCACGACTTTGACTCACAGCAAAAGAAAGTTTTTGTTGATCCGTTTTTTATGAACTGATAGAAATAAAGAAATCGTCAGTTAAATAAACTGTGTTGAATGCCGAACTGTCTGACTGACATGAAGGTGGTTCTTTGAAAGAAGAAGCGGAAGGCATGTTGATCAAAATGTTCTTAAACCGGAAAGAAGCCATCTTGCCTAACAAACAGGGATCAGATTTGTTTTCAGGGTATTCGTGTATAGTAAGAATCCGAGGACACATTAGTTTTCAGGGTCGTCATATAATTTTCTCAGTGTCTCGAGCATTGCAAAAATGCCCAGAGTGTTGGTTGAGTAATTGTAGGGTGTATGGCAGTTGCTAAATTAGCGTAGGTTACGTGATTTAATTTACTTTGAAGGTTAATTATAAGATGAGTGTTGGGATGCGTGCCGGGCTTGCAGGTTGATAAGACAAGTGAATTGGTTACGACAAAACAACTGAAAATCATAGCTGAATTACTTGAATTTTGATTCAATAATTCATTTGGTTGTTTTGTTGTTGTTGTTGTTTTTTGTTGGTTTTTTTTTTTTTGTTGTTGTTGGTTTTTTTGCTTGTTTTTCTTCTAATATTTATTTATTTATCCATGTCATTGTTCACAAGTGATGGGTGCACGTAACATTTATCATTTTCTGACAGTCTGATCATTTGTCACAACATGCATGCCTCTCTCTCTCTCTGTCTGTCTCTGTCTCTCTCTGTGTCTGTCTCTGTCTCTCTGTCTCTCTCTGTCTTCGTGGGGAAAGAAAGGCTCAATTTGATATTCTGTGATTGTACCTCCTTATGGTTGCTATGTATATATAATTATTATGTCATTGGAGAGCAAAAAAATCACTATTATCCTTATTATCAGCTTTGTACATAATCAGCCTGGTACATTTTTAAAAGCTTCATTGTAGATGAGCAAATAAAGATCAACTCAGTCTTAAAGTATCTGTTGACGAGGAACAAAACGTTCTCACTGATCTGTTGTGACCCATGTAAATAATGTGTGTGTATTCACGTGAGCGCTCGCAACAGCGCGTGCAAGTGAATGCATTCAGGTGGTTGGGTGTTCGTTATTATTATTGTTGTTGTTGCTGTTGCTGCTGTTACTGTTGAGCTTAAAATATATATATCAATATACTTTCCACATTAAATGTTGAACTATGATTAAACCATGGCTGAGGTCAAGAGTGGCTGATTTGTATCCGTCTTTGTGAAAAACGAAAATTACACGCGGCGAACGTGACTATGTAGTGTGTTAAACAACGGATGCATGTGTTGTGTTTTTTTTTTTTGGGGGGGGGGGGGGGGGGGCAATATTTGGTAGGAGGACACTGTGTTCACCACCGTTCATATTCATCATTATATATATTTTATAATATTCATTTTTATTTCAGTTTGTTTTTGGTTTCTCTTAGTTGCTTTACATATAACCGTTCACGTTTTGAACGTTGGCCTGATAAGGATCACATGGTTACGCGCAGATCCTGCGCACATGTCGCCACTGAAGTGGTTTGAGTTGAGGAACGCGGATGTTGTTCACGACATGAGAACGATGTCGCTTGATCCGGTTGCGCCGAAAGGCCTAACCCTACTACACAGCACAAAACAGCACGCGGGCCTGTCCCCCCCACTTCCTTTGTACATCGAAATGGCGTTTCTTTTCCAGGAAGATCTGCTGCCCCCCCCCACCCCACCCCCACTTTTTTCCCCCCTCCTTTTTTCTTGCATTGTTAGCTGGCTGGGGATTGGGTTTTTTACTTATAGGATTGTATCCCTGTCGTGCCTTGGTTGCACATTGACGTCAAACTTAACGACATATGTCTGATGCTGATAACGCAGCTTTAACTTCTACTTGCAAAGAAACAACAATGGAACGATAACGGCAACACACACACACACACACACACACACACATATGTAATATATATATATTCCATCACTAATACACCATCACGACTTAGGTGACACAGGGCTGTCACTTCAATCACCACTCTTGCAGTTACGATTATAATCTCCCCACACATCCTTTTTGTTGTTGTTGTTACTATTGAAAAACCAAACGCAATCTCTTGTTAATTAAACAAAGTGCACATTTAAATGGTCCAATACCACCTAAACCGATGTGAACGGTCACAAAGTACTTCCACTTAACCCCCCCCCAAAAAAAAAATTATCACTGGTCGGTCTTTGATCAGAAGCAAATCGATCACGACTTGATTGATAAACAGTCTTTCGTTTCGTGCAGGTGAATGATGGTACATTGCACAGCGCAACGCGAGAGACGTGGTTATCATCAGAACTGGAAACCTGACCCAGTCAGTTCACAGTGATTAATGTCAAGTCACGGATGACAAACTGATTTCAGACTTGAGAAGTGACAGTCTGTATGACTCAGTGAGTTTGTATAATAGTTATGAATCGTTCATGGCTGTCGTTCGTTACACGAGTATCTAACTTGACTGTAACTGAGGCTGAATGTAACCCATCTTACAGGACTGAAGTAATTTTGCTAATTTCCTTCTGTGTAAAAAAAAAGTTATGTATATATATATATATATATATTATATTCTATGTCATTAATTTCATATTCATGATGATGTTATTAACAAATAGTAAAGAGTGGTAACTCATGGTAACACACACAAGGTACATAACTTCAAGCTAATGCTGCTTACGCTACTGATTCAGCTTGCACACATATAAATAAAAGGTACATTGGAACAAACCCAGATACTTCCCCCTGATGATGTTATTGTTTTGTTGTTGTTTTTGTCTCATTTAAATATTCATGTTGAACCCCAGATACTTCCCCATGATGATGTTATTGGTTTTTTTTGTCTCATTTAAATATTCATGTTGAACTCTAATTGAAAAAATAAAAATCTTCTAAGTCATTAATTTCATATTCATGATGATGTTATTGTTTTTTTGTCTCATTTATTCATGTTGAACTCTTAATTGTTTTAATCCATAAGGAGGCCCACGCGATAGAAAGAATTTCATTCCATAGTTTGTCTGTCGGTTTTTGGAGAAAATACCGTGCACCTCAGGTAGGTGTTTTGTATGACGGCTTAACCCCCTCCAACCGGCCCGTCCCTTCTCTCCCCCCCCCTCGTCTCCCTTCTCTGCTTAGCATTCTGACAAAGGGAGACATGCAGTGCAGGTGGTGGTGGCAGCAGCAGCTCTTGGCACAGGAAAGCGGTGTAGGTGAGAAGATGAGGAGGAGAAACTGACAGGCTGGCAAATGCACACAGGTGTGTGCGTGTCTGTCTCTGTGTCTGGCCAGCTGCTGGCCTACTGCCCAAAACCTGTACAACAGGTCAAGGGAGAGAACTTAACTCTTCTCTCGGCCTGGCAAAAGATGCTGCTGCTGCCTGTGTCAGTGTAGGTAGGTCCGGCCGCTATGTGTGGGTCGGTTTGGGCGGTTACAGGCAGAATGTAGTGTGTGTGTGGGGGTGGGTGGGGGGGGGGGTTGGGGAAAGGGAAAGGGAGGGGTAGTAGAGAAGGTTAGGTGCTCCGGTCAGTCGGTTCTTCTTACGTTCTGAGAGTTGGCATTGTTCCCAGCCAACACCACGCGCAAATATACGCACACTACAGTCCCGGAGAAAATTGTCAGAATTTTTGTTTCGGTTCCCTCTCCCCACCCCTCACCCCCACTCCCCCGCGCCCCTCCTAAGCCGCCCTTATACGTGATAGTAAGCAATTTATGACAGTGTAAGGTAGAGCAAATCCAAATAACCTTCACTATGATGTCAATGTTTTTTTCCCCCCGGAGTTCACATGTACGAAGCCGTTAAACCCCTCCCCCCCAAACCACCCCCACCCCCATCCCTTTAGGCCAATCAATACACCTCAGCTATGACGTAAACACGGACACGGATGTGTCTTTTTTTTTTTCTTTTTTTTTTTTAAGCCCTTTGACCTCATGGGACTCGGGTCTCCTTTGAAACAGGAGTCAATGCGAAGAGGGTGGGCCGTGGGAGGGGAAAAGGAAAGTAATGGGGTTAAACTGATTCAGTCCCGACTTGGATAATGAGGGAGGAAGAAGAACTGAAAGTGAGCACTGACACAGTCCCCAACTGTGGTATAAGTTTAGAGCATACATTTACTTAATGGCGGTATAACCATTCACGAAGGCTTCTCAGTGTTGCATTTCGCAGTTTTAATTAACTTTCAGTCGGACTAGTTCTGAATTTACCACGTGTCTTTCATGTCGATATTTGAGCGTCTTTTTTGACGTTGTCTTGTGTGTAGTTTTATTTGTCATGCCGCGTCTATACTGTATGTGTACCCTTTTCAAGTTGTGTTTTGACGGTGTCTTGTGCCTACCATATCTAGTGGTGTCACGTGCATGTGGCTGTCATGTGTGTGTGTGTGTGCGCGCGCGCGCGCGTGTGTGTGTGTGTATTAAGTTGGTGAATCTTTCATACATTGACTGAAACTCGGCATAATAAGAGCATTAACTCAGCTACTGAGAAGTTGCTGGTTTGTTAAAGACTGTATATGATTATTGTCTTGTTGTGTGTTATCCTTGGTTTCCCTTGCTCGCTCATCCACATTAGGTGGTCCCTTTTTTTTCTCATCCAGCATTCTGATATTCGTTCATTCAGTTATTTACACGTGTACATATAGAGTCAGTTTAAGGAACGCTAAGCTCTCCTTGCTTTTGCACTGTATTCATATATTTGGGGGTTTTTTCAACCATTCAGAATACAATAACTTTTTTTTTCTAATTTGTTGAAGTGCATGTTCCTGATTAAAAATAGGATACAATTACAGAGTCAAATAACAAGTTTCTGTTCCTTAAATAGCCTTGGGTATCAATCTGTATGTTAGGTGTTGGACATCATTTTATACATGTATGTACACGCACTTACACAATGTGATGTTAATTGATATATCTAGTTAGTCACTATAGTTGTGAAAACTATCCGCCCCTAAAATGTGGAAATGTCACGCAGTATAGATTTTCATTTGTGTCGCAAGGTATAAAAACATTTAAATTATTGTAACCTGTGATTGTTGTGATAATTGTAATATTGTGGTGATATATCTATGTAAACTGGAAGTATGTACTTTTATTTTTATGAATTGTGTGATGGAAAGGTCGCCTGGTTATTAACATAATCTTGTACATGTCTTTTTATGGGCAGAAATTACGAGATGAGATGTGGGACAGAGAGAGAGGATTATCAGAAAAAACGAGCAATTTTTAATGATGAAAGAGAGAAATTAATTTGGAGCGGCCGGGAAGGAAGTGTTTGTTAAATGATGTACATGGCAGGGCCCGATATCTTGTGCCTGTTGATAGAAATGACACATCAGAAGCATTATGGAGCCGATCGTGACATTACTTTGGCCATGGCGACCACCTGAAAAGACTTGTTTGCTTACAAGGCGATACTCTACCATCTGCAACTGCTGATCTATCACATTGTTTTGTTGTTTTTCTATGTATATATATATCATCAACAATCTTTGACACTGAATTTGGGTCCTCGTCTCTTTGTAAGACGATAACTTTTTTTTTCTTTCCGTTTCAGAAGCGTTAATGTTGTTTCTGTTTAAATATTGTTTTTCCTAATCTGTTCTTCAATCCACCTCATCTACCCCCCCCCCCGTGGGTCTTTCAGTATAACTAACATTCCCACCTTCTGGAAATTCTGTGCTAGAAAATTTCCTCTTTTTCTATTGCGCTCTTTATTTCTTCTGCCTTTCCCCCACCCACCCCCACCCACCCTTGTTGTCTGCTTTGTTCCACCTTCCCAGCCATTCCCTGACCAGGCCTTGACACCTTTTTTCTCTTTTCCGCAGTCTAGGATGTACGATCTGTGCTGCTTTGCTCTGGCGATTAGGTAGTGAAATTGTAGACACACTGGGATGGGCACTAGCTGTTCGTTCTGCAGTGTTGTTTGCCTATATGGCCTTTTTTTCTGAAGTATTGTTTTTAACTCACTTGTGTAAACAAAGTGAGTCTATGTTTTAACCCGGTGTTCGGTTGTCTCTGTGTGTGTGTCCGTGTGTCTGTGTGTCTGCGGTAAACTTTAACATTGACATTTTCTCTGCAAATACTTTGTCAGTTGACACCAAATTTGGCATAAAAATAGGAAAAATCCAGTTCTTTCCAGTCATCTTGTTTAAAACAATATTGCACCTCTGGGATGGGCACACACAAAAAAAATAATAAAAGAAGCCTAATTATATGCAAACTACATTTACTGTTCTATTTATAATTTTTGTATTCTCTAAACTTGGCACTTTGACCTCAAGAGGAGTCATTATTATCATTTTTTGTTCAAACAGGAACTTCTTTTGCTAAGCATGGAATTTTTTATTTATTTTGCAAACGTTTTTTGGTGCAGATAGTAAAAAAAGGGAAATTACTCTGTAATTAATGCTAGGGGACGTAATTTATCACAAGTGAGTCTTGAAGGATTTGCCTCTCTTGTTCCCCTTTTTACGATTCTTTTTGTAACTGGGGATGATAAGTGGAAGGGATGACGTTACTGCCTAGTCTTATTTGCCCTAAGGAGCTAAATGGTTAGGATAATATGTCATGAATTGTGTTTTGTGGGTTTGTCTTGATGATTTTTTTTTTCATTTCATTTTTTTAGACGTGACAGTTTTGTGCTGACACGAATGACCGAGTGTATGGTTTGACAGTCTTGATATTGCCCTGTGCGGTCGGCTTAAGCAACAACAAAACCCTCCTCATCCATATCAGTGTAACTTAAAAGCATTAACTGATCATAAAGCATTAACTGTTGGCATTGATTTTTATACCTAAGTGTTTGTAAAGTGTACAAGTTCACATCCTTTGGTAATGAGACATAAATGTTTCTGGATTTGATTATTTGAAACGCTCCCAAATCCCAACCCAAGAGATGCTTCTGGTGTTGTAGATCTTTTCTTTTATCCATTCGTTTTAATCTAAAACATTCCTGTTCTTGAAAGTGATTTTGTCCAGTGATATAAACACTAGGATGGGAGGGGTGGGGGTCAGTATATGTATGTCAAAGGTCACTTCACTTGTGGGGCCGAAATGGACAAATGTGTAACTAACTACAGCAAACCAATCAAATTCGCCGTTTGTTCCTGTGTTGTTTTGTGTGTATGTGTGTGTGTTTTGTTGTTGTTGTTGACACCAGTTTCTTTTGTGCTGCAAGTTCCTTATGGCCTTAAATTCTATCTCGGCAAGTTTGTTGTGAGAGAAAAAATGACAGACGAGAGAGAGAGAGAGAGAGAATGTATGTGTGGGGCGTGGAATGCAATAAATGTGTTTTGAGTATTGACCAATGTCTCTCACAGTCTCATTTCATATGTGTTTTGTGAGCGTGCGTTATGTTCTTGTTTTATCTCACAAACACCACACATACCCTTCAAGTTACAAGTACAAAATGAGACTACATCAAAGTTGATAGTGTTTGCCAACTCTTCTTGATATATTTTTTTTTATTTTTAAATAAACAAAACAAAACGTAGATATTTATCCACATACTAATTTTTCAGTCCTCATCAAATCTTGATAACATATTATATTTCTATAGGTTAATAATGATCAGTTTATAACCATACACTCCACAACAAGATTCACCTATCAAACACCATCACGTCTCCAATCAAAATAGAATTTCAAAAAATAACCTCTTGAGCAGTTTATTTACCAAGTTCACATCCATCAAAGAAAGGACACACACAAACACACACACACACACACACAACAAAAACAAAACAAAAACAACAACAACAACAAAAACAACAACTAAAGTCTTTTCAACAACAACTAAAGTCTGTTTTCATTCCCATTCTTACTGTTTCTCAAAGACATACTCTCAGCTCCACGATCGAATTCCATATCCACATCATCTTATTTCTTCCTTCCTCACTACTTTGCCTAATCAACCAACACATACAACTAACTGTCCTCTGCTTCCAGAATCAGCAGGTAATTATAAAAGTCTCTCTTTTCGTATTTCAGTGTCCTTAGCAATGCAGGTAATCTTACAAGGCTTTCATATCTTATTGCCCTCTACGGTGCAGGTAAGTTTACAAAGCTTTCATATCATATCTTGATGCCCTATGCAGCGCAGGTAAGTTTACAAGGCTTTCATATCATAATTATCTTGATGCCCTATGCAGTGCAGGTAAGTTTAAAGGCTTTCATATCATATCTTGATGCCCCATGCAGTGTAGGTAAGTTTAAAGGCTTTCATATCATATTTTGATGCCCTATGCAGGTAAGTTTAAAGGCTTTCATATCATATCTTGATGCCCCATGCAGTGTAGGTAAGTTTAAAGGCTTTCATATCATATCTTGATGCCCCATGCAGTGTAGGTAAGTTTAAAGGCTTTCATATCATATCTTGATGCCCCATGCAGTGTAGGTAAGTTTAAAGGCTTTGTTTACACATTTTAGTGCCCTAAGCGCGTTGGGTTACGCTGCTGGTCAGGCATCTGCTTGGCAGATGTGGTGTAGCGTATATGGATTTGTCCGAACGCAGTGACGCCTCCTTGAGCTACTGAAACTGAAACTAGTGCCCTCTACAAAGCAGGTGTTTTTTTGTGTTTTTTTGTTGTTGTTTTTTCTCCAAGGCTTTCATATTATGTTTTGATGCCCTCTGCAGTGTAGGTAAGTTTAAAGGCTTTGTTATTTCTCACTGCCCTCTTCATGACGAAGGATAAAGGTGGACTTAAGGCAGGAACTCGAACATCAGCGTTAAATGTGGAGTGGAGTGATGGCCTAGAGGTAACGCGTCCGCCTTGGAAGCGAGTGAATCTGAGCGCGCTGGTTCGAATCACGGCTCAGCCGCCGATATTTTCTCCCCCTCCACTAGACCTTGAGTGGTGGTCTGGACGCTAGTCATTCGGATGAGACGGTAAACCTAGGTTCTGTGTGCAGCATGCACTGAGCGCACGTAAAAGAACCCACGGCAACAAAAGGGTTGTTCCTGGCAAAATTCTGTAGAAAAATCCAATTCAATAGGAAAAACAAATAAAACTGCACGCAGGAAAAAAAAGGGGGGTGGCGCTGTAGTGTAGCGACGCGCTCTCCCTGGGGAGAGCAGCCCTAATTTCACACAGAGAAATCTGTTGTGATAAAAAGAAATATAAATAAAAATACATTATTGTACTGGAGTGTCCTTTCCAGGAAGTCACACTTGAACAGTCATCAACCGCCACCGAAACTGACACGCTTCATGCCTGGTGAGTTAAGTTTGCATAATCATGTGTTGCAAGTCTTGTGCAAATAGCGCACAACACACAGCCTATTGCAGTGTTAACCAAACTGACACACAGACTCTAGTGCAAATAGCGCACGACACGCCTATCGCAGTGTTAATCAAACTGACACAGAGACTCTTGTGCAAATAGCGCACGACACACCCATTGCAGTGTTAACTAAACTGACACACAGACTGAAGGGAGAAAACGGAAAATAGTAAACGGAGGGGAGAATTTGAACAACACGTTACTGGTTATCTCCCTTGTGCCGTTTATATTGGAAATTCGCAGCTGAGCACAGGAAAAATTCTCTCTCTCTCTCTCTCTCTCTCTCTCTCTCTCTCTCTCTCTCTCTCTCTTTCCCGACAGACAAAATGTAGACGTATTACTTAACTTTTTTCAGTTGTCAGTCAATAATTATTTTTGCCTTCATTCAAATTGCAGTGATTGCACTCGTTTGGCATAACAGCTAATTTGTAAAAACGAAAGATAATGATATCAATCAATAATCATCTTCTCATGGGGGACGAGAGGAGAGGGAAGGTGTCATGTATATAACACCTTTCCTTTTTAACGGGAAACAAACCAGGACAATAAGAATGTATGAGGGGTCAGGGTGATGGCCCTTGGGGGTCGAATATGGCGCAGAAGAAGAAGAAGAAGAAGACTAAAAACTGATACTCTCAACATGTTATACTTCCATGAAACCAAAGAGGCGTTGGTTCCAGAAAAAAAAAAATCAACTCAATCAAACCATATCAGAAGAGAAGTATGCACAGTTTCAAACAGAAATAGCAAAAGATGCAGAAGTGAATGCACTCACTGAAAAATGTTATCCTGATGGGAATATACAAGCATGATGGGCTACCTCTCACACTTTACACACCCGACAAGACAAATGAACTGGGGTACACCACCACAGGGAATGGCAACGGGTGGATGAAAACGGGTAGGAAAACAAGAGGAAGGACCGCAATAACCGTTCGTTTCGTTTATTTATTCATAGTCTGTTCATCTAAGATTGTAACAAATCGCTTTGTACATGTGTTGTCGGTGACAAATTTTTATATGGTATTTTGTGTGTGTGTTGATTTTTATGTCAACTTGAAAATGCGGACACTTTTTCACGCAGGAACATAAGGTTCCCATCCGATGTTCTGTTGTGCGATATATTGTGAAGCACGTGAATGCCGGTTTTTTTTTAAACTGTTAATTGTTAACATTAGGCCAGTTCCGTTTCCCTGAACTGGTTTATTTTTGCTGATGCCCGTCATTGCTGTTTGACTTATGGGCCAGCAGCATTCCCGTTGTGAACAGCATCGAGGCATACTGGAGATAAGGTATTTATTGATTTGTTTTATTTTGCCGAAGAAACTAAATATTTTTGTTCTAGATAATTTCTCCAATATTCGGCTAAGACTGGTTTGTGTTTAATGTGGAAAAAGATTTTACTTAAAAAAATACGTGAGTTGAATATTGATTTTTCATGTTGGGGATGCTCCAAGTCGAATAATTTTGGGAGCTGCTTGGTATGATGTAAGTGTTAACGCTTCTTTATGTGAATGTAATGGTTGATCTGTATTCATTGCGGGCAGACATTTGGGTATAGCTGGTTGAGTCGGGAGACTTATGGGGATACTTTCATTTCATTTTGAGGGAGACGCTGGTCCACTGACGTCCCGGGGGAGAGACTACCTGCTGAGGGAGAGCGGCCATGCCAAAAACAACTTGCAACGGCGGACCACCCATCGGTGTGGTGCCCAGTGTTCCACGGCATC
This sequence comes from Babylonia areolata, assembly GCA_011634625.1. NCBI lineage: Eukaryota > Metazoa > Mollusca > Gastropoda > Neogastropoda > Buccinidae > Babylonia > Babylonia areolata. The sequence continues at coordinate 1,487 of JAAQRG010293535.1, read as the reverse complement.
CGTCGGGGGGGTGTCGGCGCCTAAGATGTGGGCAGCCATCATTGTAGTGTGTGTGTGAAGTTACTTTTTGTTTATTAATTTTTCAGTGCGTTGGGAAAATCGAATTTATTTTTTTGAGTGAGTTGGGAAATGAACACTTATTTTTCTTCCTTTGGTTATATATTTATTAATATCATTAAGTTAATTAAAAAGTAAAAGAAAATGTGAGTTTGCGTTCTTCTAAAAAAACAAAAACAACTTGATTCGCGTTCGTGTTTTGCTTTTTTGGTTCGGATGGAGTGCCAGTTGAAAATAACACAGGCCTACGAATTTAAGTTATAAAAAAAAAATTCCGTAACAAAGATGATGATATTACACTGAAAATAAATATTATTAATATTTGGATTATTATCATTTCTATCATAATGATTGTTATTATTAATTAGAAATCGACATTTCTGTACATTCGAATGAAAAGAGGGGCGGTTGAGGTCAGTTGGAGGGGAGGGGGGAAGGGGGAGGGGACTAAGAAGGTGAGAGAGAGAGAGAGAGAACAGAATGTGGAAAAGATAAAGTATATATCTAAAATGGAGAGGGTGAGGGTCAGTGATTGGAGAAAGAAAAAAAAACCCATAATACTGGAAGGGTGTGTGTGAGAGGCGGGACGGGGGAAGCGAGATTAGGACCCCCCCAAAAAAAAGATCAATAATCAAATATTGTATGCACTACTTCTGTATATTATTATTTGAAAAGAGGTTCATGTGGGGACCTACAATAAACAACCAACTGGACTATTTAACACATAACTAGCTAACTTTAACAACAACCGCATCCTGCACATGATTGAACATTACCAAACACTGCAGGCATCATGTCTTGTCACAGACACTGAACATTACCAAACACTGCAGCCATCATGTCATGTCACAGACACTGAACATCACCAAACACTGCAGCCACAGTCTTGTCATAGACACTGAACATTACAAACACTGCAGGCATCATGTCTTGTCACAGACACTGAACATTACCAAACACTGCAGCCATCAAGTCTTGTCACAGACACTGAACATTACCAAACACTGCAGCCATCACGTCTTGTCACAGACACTGAACATTACCAAACACTGCAGCCATCACGTCTTACCACAGACACTGAACATTACCAAACACTGCAGCCATCACGTCTTACCACAGACACTGAACATTACCAAACACTGCAGCCTTGATATCAAGTCTTGTCATAGACACTGAACATTACCAAACACTGCAGCCATCAAGTCTTGTCACAGACACTGAACTTTACCAAACACTGCAGCCATCATGTCTTGTCACAGACACTGTCGTTAGTGCACACGAATCTGAAATTGAAGAAGAAGAAAAAAAAATTGATGTGGACATCTCGCTGAAATATGCCGCAATAAATGAAGGGTGGGGTTGGGGGGTGGGGTGGGGGAAACAAACACACAAACAAACAGACTTGCTGCCGTGAGACAGAAGAGAAAAGT
>JAAQRG010293531.1:12500-14451 GCA_011634625.1 Babylonia areolata | reverse complement strand
CTTCCACGTACGGGTATCAATTTTGTAATATGTGGAGTGATGGCCTAGAGGTCACGTGTCCGCCTAGGAAGCGAGAGAATCTGAGCGCGCTGGTTCGATTCACGGCTCAGGCGCCGATATTTTCTCCCCCTCCACTAGACCTTGAGTGGTGGTGGTCTGGACGCTTAGTCATTCGGATGAGACGATAAACCGAGGTCCCGTGTGCTAGCATGCACTTAGCGCACGTAAAAGAACCCACGGCAGCAGAAGGGTTGTTCCTGGCAAAATTCTGTAGAAAAATCCACTTCGATAGGAAAAACAAATAAAACTGCACACAGGGAAAAAACAAATTATTGGGTAGCGCTGTAATGTTGCGACGCGCTTTCCCTGGGGAGAGCAGCCCGAATTTCACACAGAAATCTGTGGTGATTAAAACCAAAAAAAAAAAAATAGAAAAGAAAAGAAATACAAATGCAAATACTCTCTCTCTTCTACCGAGCTGTGAGCTTTAATAACCATAGGAAAAAACTTTTTCTCTCGCGAGGAGTCGTCCAAACACCGCGAAGGGTCCCTAAAAACGTAGAAAACAGAATTATGACCGATGAGGAGAAGATGGCAACGAGAGGGACCGCACGACAGCAGACAGTCAGACAGAAATTAACTCTCTCCATACGAACGGCGAAAGAGACGACGTTAACAGCGTTTCACCCCAATTATCACCATCAAAATATTACAAGCGGAAGGCTCTTACACTGAAGAGGTGAAATATTGACAAAGAATACCACAATTCTGACAACGGAAGCTAAAGGTTGGGTCATTCAGACACCCACTGGACATCCGAGGGGTCTGTGTAGAGGAGAACAGAGGACTGGCCGTACTGAGTGAGTTAATGGACGTCGGGCGACTGACAACAGCGAGGCCACCAGCACGTACAGTGTCCATGTAGTGTCCAGTTTTGGACAAGTGTCCAGGCGTGTATATAATATATACTGTCCAGTCCTGGCCAGCTCTGTGGAGTCCAGTCGACCCCGGGAAAATTAAAAACAAAATACGTCGGGTGACAACAGCGAGGCCACCAACACGTTCAGTGTCCATGTAGTGCCCAGTTTTTGACAAGTGTCCAGTCGTGTGTGTATGTATATATATATTGTCCAGTCCTGGCCAGCTCTGTGGAGTCCAGTCGACCCCGGAAAATTATTTAAAAAAAAAACAAAAAAACGGAGTGATGGATGAGCCACTTGGCAGAGGGTTGGCTACACGCTTTTTCGATTTATTTTGTGAGTCAGAGAGCGGATGTTAAGTTATTATGTATGGTGCGTGTGTGGGTGTGGGTGTGGGTGTGGGTGAGGTGGGTGGTGGTTGGGGTGGGACGTTTCTGGGTAGTGTGTGTGTGTGTGTATGTGTGTGTTTCTCCCCCCCCCTCTCTCTCTCTCTCTCTCTCTCTCTCTCTCTATCTCTGCGTTACCTGAGGGTAGAATGTGTGAGTGTTTGCATTTTGCTCATCATCAGATATTTCATTTCTACCAAGAAAACTGAATACTTTGATCACACACACACACACACACACACACACACACACACACACACACACACAGAGAGAGAGAGAGAGAGAGAGAGAGAGAGAGAGAAAGAGAGAAAGAGAGAGAAAAAATTACAACGTAACTGGCAAAATGTTTCTCTGTGTTTGCAATTTACTATCGAAGTGATTTTTTCCCACATAAATTTATCAGTGACATCTCTCTCTCTCTCTCTCTCTCTCTCTCTCTCTCTGTGTGTGTGTGTGTGTGTGTGTGTGTGTGTGTGTGTGTGTGTGTGTGTGTGTGTGTGTGCCGTGGTTTCATTTTCGTGCGCAAAGTGGCAAGGGAAACCACGGGGTTAACATTCTGAAATAAAGCAAAGAAAACAAAGAAAGAAAGAGAGAGAGGGAGAGAAAGAAAGAAAGAAAAAAACACCAGCACCCAGACCACCATTC
>JAAQRG010293531.1:2500-7500 GCA_011634625.1 Babylonia areolata | reverse complement strand
TCTCTCTCTCTCTCTCTGATCACCAAAACGAGGCAAGCACGTGCGCGTGACTGGTCATGATGACGTCAGGGGCACGTGGAGAAAGCAGTCTATTTGTTTTAGTGATGATGGTGATGTGTGAAACAGCCGTCACGTTCCTTATACACAGCTGATGCAAAACAGGTTTTTTGGGTTTTTTGTTGTTGTTGTTGTTGTTTATTTATTTGTTTATTTTATCAGACAGGCATGGATCATAATTATGCAACCCCCCACCCCCACCCCCCCTTTTTTTTTCTTTTTTTTTTTTGTTGTTGTGTGTGTGTGACTCAGTTTTACACGGCACACACAAATTGCCAAGTATTTCCGTTCTACTCATTGTCGTTTTAAATACCGATGCTAATTCAATTCATTACAATTCTTTCTTTTTTTTTTTAAAGACCTGTTTCATCTCACGTTTTACGTTTTCATATCATATTTACTTATTGATTTACCCACTGGCCATGACTTCATTTGTCTTGAGAGAGAGAAAGACACACGGATACGGATACACATAATCTCCTCATTACGTCATAGTCCCTAAGAAGTAGGGAACACACACACACACACACACACACAAACGAACAACATATTCTACTGCTGACTTGTGTGGTGAACAGATTAAGAAAATTGATTCAAAACATTCTCATATCAGATGCAATGACAGTATATTGTTGCATCATGTATTACAAGGTAGTAGCGAATTCTCTAAACTTGAATGCTGTGTGCGGAAAGACTGAATAGGGACGCAGTTCCAGACAGTCATTTTTGCCACTCCGGTAAGGTAACGTATTTTGTATTTTGTATTTTGTATTCCTTTTTATCACAACAGATTTCTCTGTGTGAAATTCGGGCTGCTCTCCCCAGGGAGAGCGCGTCGCTACACTACAGCGCCACCCATTTTTTTTTGTATTTTTTCCTGCGTGCAGTTATATTTGTTTTTCCTGTCGAAGTGGATTTTTCTACAGAATTTTGCCAGGAACAACCTTTTTGTTGCCGTGGGTTCTTTTCCGTGCGCTAAGTGCATGCTGCACACGGGACCTCGGTTTATCGTCTCATCTGAATGACCGTCTAGCGTCCAGATCATCACTCAAGGTCTACTGAGTGGAGGGGGAGAAAATATCGGCGGCTGAGCCGTGATTCGAACCAGCGCCCTCAGATTCTCTCGCTTCCTAGGCGGACGCGTTACCTCTAGGCCATCACTCCACTTCTGTTTCAGTTTCTCAAGGAGGACTGACCTGGATTCACTACGTTCGGACGAATCTACGTATATATACGCTACACCACATCTGCCAGGCAGATGCCTGACAGGCGGCAAAACCCAACGCGCTTAGTCAGGCCTTGAGTGCATGCAGATATATTTGTATAACTAACCATAATGGCTGTCTTCCATAGAATTTTGCCCAGAGAACAACACTATCGTTGTAACATCGGTTCATCGTATTGCAATGTTTTTAAAAGCGAATATGTCAAATGCTTTTATTTGAGAACATATGTTTATTACTCTTGTTTAATCAAGTAATCCGCGTGTGTGGGGTCAGGGTGGGGAGGGGGGGTGGGTGGGTGCGGGTGTGTGCTGATTATCTGGTTGCGGTTTTCCGCAATTTATCTTTATTCTTATCTTATCTGTCTATTATAATCAATGGGCAGTATAGCAGGCTATGTTTATAATTATATTCAAATAATGTTTCTTAATTCTTTCTGTTTTTACATTAAGAATACTAGTTATTACCTGTAGTGTGTGGATGCATGTATGAAACGGTGTATATGATATTTTTTACATTTGTGTCCTCGTAATATTCGTAAAAGCTGTTGTTGACTTTTACAGTTCTGGTCCCCATGTTGTTTACTTGTCTATGTTATGAAAATGCACCTGACCAAATTTCTCCAGTTGGAGATAATAAAGTTATTCTTATTCTTATTCTTACACACACACACACACACACGCGCGCGAACAGAGAGAGAAAGTGGGAGAGAGACAGGGAAGTGTATAATATCATAGGCAGAGAGTGAGTGAGTGAGTGAGAGAGAGAGAGAGAGAGAGAGAGAGAGAGAGAGAGAGAGAACACATTTGTATATATATATATATAAAAAAAAACAAAACGAATTCAACATTACAAACAATCCAACGACGACGTCAAAGGAAGTCCTACCACTACCGCTGATGATGATGACGATGAAAATCGATGATGATGATGGTGATGATGACGATTACGCCGTCGACGGTACAACGACAAACTGCTGGTTCCACGCCACACTCTTCTCTTCTTTCTACAATTATAACAGCAGGGACAACGAGGCTCCACAACATTGCCTGGCCCCATTCCCCTGCCCACCCAGCTGCACCCCCAGCCCCCCTCCAGGACCCCTCTCCCCCTCACCCCTCCTTTTTTTTCCCCTTCCCTACCCCCTTTTCCACCTCACTCACTGTCTTCTCCTCCCCCCGCCCCCCCCCCTCTCTGCTTCCCAGCCTCATCTCCTTCCACCTCCACCAGCGCCCCGGGTCTGGGGTTTGGGTGGAGGGTAGAAGGAATGGTGGGGGGAGGGGAGTAGTAGGGGGGGGGGGGTGAACAAAATTGCCGCTAACTTGGAGAAAATGACCAGTTTGTTTATTTCCCGGTTCGCTGATCCCATCTGCCCTCAATCCTCACAGCCCTGTACACTGTGAGTGGCATTGCAGTGGCTGAATATACGAAGGAGGGAAGGAAAGAAGGAACGAATGAATGAATGAATGAATACATGAATGGAGGAAGGTAAGGAGAAAGGAAGAAAAAATAATAATATCAGTTCCGCATTGCGGTGTGTATTTGACCATTGGTTAGTGTGTTTAACGACACAGCAGTCTCAGCTTGACTGAATGAAGGTGTTCGAAAGACAGACAGACAGACAGGCAGAGATGCGGGAGGGGTGCAGAGACATAGATATGGGAGCTGAGTATAAGAAAGGATGAAAGAATAGACGAATGAATGTCTTTTTTTTATTCATTTATTTATTATTATTTATTATTTATTTATTACTTTTATTATCATTATTATTATTACTACTACTACTACTACTACTATTACTACTACTACTACTACCACTACTACTTTTTTATATTAAAATTATTATTTATTTATTTATTTATTTATGTACGCTTATAGTTGACTTCATCATGTTTTTGCGTCTTATACATATTATTAGTAGTGGTATTAGTTGGGTTTTTTTTTATGTATTTATCTATTATTTATTCACCCCCTTTTTTCTCTCAAGGCCTGACTAAGCGCGTTGGGTTACGCTGCTGGTCAGGCATCTGCTTGGCAGATGTAGTGTAGCGTATATGGATTTGTCCGAACGCAGTGACGCCTCCTTGCGCTACTGAAACTGAAACTGAATAAAAGTATGAATGAAGGTAATGAGGATGGAAGACAAACGTCAGTTCCGCGTTGTGATGTGCACTGACCATTGATTAGTCTGTTAACGATGTAACAACCCCAGATGAGCCGGATATAAAGTATTTAGAAGAAAGAGAGATAGAGGAGGAGAAAGAGAAAGAGACAGACAGACAAACAAACAGACAGACACAGAGAGAGAGAGCAGCTATTGCGCATGAATGGAAGAGAGCGAGCCTCGTGGTGAGATGCGGGTTCAAATCCCGAACCAAGGCAGATAAAATTTTCCCTACTCAACTACTCTTAACCCATGACGGACTGAGGTCTCGTGTGCAGTGTGCTCTTCCCACACGACATTTACCCGCGGCAGCAAAGTGGACAGTCTTTGATCAAATTACCACACAGCGTGTAGGAATCTGTAGACGAGTTTTGCGACCTACTAGCGTCAGGTCAACTTGACTGTTGGCCTGGGTCTTTGGTGTTGTTCGTTTGTCCAGGAATCGCTGTTTGTTTGTATGTCTGTCTGACTGTGTGATTGTTTTGTCTGTTTTTTATTTCTGTCTGTCTGTCTGTCATGGACTACGAGCCATGTGCACATTCCTTCGCCAATCAGACTCAGATCTGTCACAATGACCAGCTGTCAAGCCTCTCAAGTTTCAGGCCATTTTGAAGCGACCTGTTGCGGAAACAAAGCATAAAAGCTATAGGAAAACTTGAAGATACACAGTTGTCAATCGCTTTGAGTATGTATACGGTCCTTAAGTTTAAACAGAGCTGAAAACTGAAATTTGATCAAGACAACCCGATCGATTTTGAAATGTGGGTATCTTTCAGCAAAGGCTAGTGTCTATCATCTTTGACGGATTCTGTGGTTTGATGACCAGCAACACAGCGTGCTGGGGATGTTTTTATGCATGTTTTTGGAGCTAATCATGTCTGTGATTACATCTTAAATAATGGCCTTCCCACATCTTGCCTTTTAATGGCAAAAGGGTCATATTCAATTGTGGCAGGTTTGGAGCTGGTGTTCTGTTTCTTTCCATTTGTTTATTCACATATGAAAAGCAATTTTCTACTGCAGTTTTTTTTTTCTTTTGTTGTCTCTTTGGAAATCGGCTTCTGTTTCGATTCCATTGTGTGCGAAAGCTGCTTGGGGGTTTTAGGCCTTTTCTTGTGAAGAACAGTGTTTGACAGTGTGTGACTGGCTAAAATGTTGGCTTCCCAAACTTAAAACTATGGTAATTACTCTGTTGAACTCATATTTGGGTCTCTCTCTCTCTCTCTCTCTCTCTCTCTCTCTCTCTCTCTCTCTCTCTCTCTCTCAGTGTGTGTGCGTGCATGCATGCAAGAGTGGTTGATGAGAAGCGAGCACTTTTGTTGACCATGACAGTGCCAATCTTTCTTGGAAAAGAGTCACAGATGTGGGTTAGATAGCAATGCAAAATCGCCAGGAGGGAAGAAGGGAGGTATGAGGAAGTGAGACAATGGGTGAGAGTGAGGGAGACAGAGAGACAGCCTGAGACTGACAGACAGACACACAGAGAAGACAGGGGTGGCGCCGCTCCATGGCAATGGTCCTCCATAAACACTCACACACACACACACACACACACA
>JAAQRG010293523.1:0-10983 GCA_011634625.1 Babylonia areolata | reverse complement strand
CACACTATCCAGAAATCTGCTCTAGGTGCTTACAAAAACGCTTTTGATAACATAAAACATTATATCTATGTTACATACACACACCAAAAATGTGACCACACACACACACACACACACACACACACACACACACACACACACACACACACACACACACACACACGCTGCATACATACATTTTAACATACATGTGTATCTAACAGCTACCCTAACACGGTTGAGAGATAGTGGCGGATAGAGCTGATTCTACGCAGTTCCAAATAGGCAACTTTACAGATATTCGAAATGTGCTGTTGGAAGGAAAGAGGCTGGTCTAGGATTACACCAAGACTGCGAACAGAGGGAGAAAGTGAAACAGGTGTGCTATTGATCAGAACAGAGTCAGGAAAGGAAGGATGTTGACGAAACTTCTTTGGACAGGTTATCATCAATTCAGTCTTATCATCATTTAATTGCAGCTTGTTGAGAGTCATCCAGTCCTTTAGGCCAGCAATGCACTCCTGTGTTTGAGTCACCAGTGCATCAAATTCAGCTATGGAAGCCGACTGATAAAGCTGTGTGTCATCAGCAAAGCTCTCATGCGACATCGCATGATGACTGATGACATCCGACACAGGAGCCGCATACAGCACGAAAAGAACAGGACCTAGGACGGACCCTTGTGGGACACCATATTTCAAGGCAGATATTCTAGAGTATGTACCATTTACACACACTTTCTGTGTACGATCTGACAGGTAAGACGTGATCCATGCTAGTGCAGTGTCACGAATACCAAGGGAAGTTTTAAGTCTGTTCAAGAGGATAGAGTGGTCGATAGTGTCAAAAGCTGCTGACAAATCTAAGAGAGCGAGAACAGATATCTTATCCTCATCAAATCCCGAAAGCAAATCATTCACTATTCTAAGAAGGGCTGTTTCGCAACTATGACCACGTCTATAAGCTGACTGGTGGGAATTAAGTAAGCCATTCTGCTCCAGATGAGCTAAGAGCTGAGACAATATGATCTTTTCTAGCAGTTTTGATAAAAATGACAGATTAGAGACAGGTCGATAATTTTTCAAGCAATTATGATCCAAAGATGGTTTCTTGATGAGTGGACGTACAATAGCAGACTTGAAGCTTCCAGGGAAACAACCAGACAGCAAGGAAGAATTGATGACATGAGTAATATGTGGCAGTAGAACATCAATACATTCAACCAACAAAGAAGACGGGACAGGGTCAAGCTCACAGGATTTCGGACAAGCGCTCAGACACACTTTCTTCACAAAATCTTCAGTTACCGGTTGGAAACAATGTAAAACAGGACCACTGTACACGCGTTCTTGAACGGGTGAAGAAGGAGACACAACAGAGTCAAGCTTCTCACGAATGCATGATATTTTGCTGGTGAAGAAGTCAGAAAACTTTTGAGGGAGTTCCTGCGCCGAAAATGTTGTAGGGAGAGGAGTGTTTTTCATTTTACCTAGTAGATTGTTCGTAGCGTTGAAAAGCTGTTTGGCTGTGGTGCATCCAAGTATTTTAGAAGAGTAGAACTTTGACTTTGCCCTGTCAACAATGTTTGTTACATTATTCCTGGCTGTCTGAAAATTGTCCCTACTGATGGTCAAACTAGTGGCGCGCCAGTGCCTCTCAGCTCTTCTTCTCTCCCGCTTGGCCTCCAACAGCTCTGGTCCCACGGTGTTGTACCAAGGCGACGGGGGACGATTGGAGATCAGGCGCCGAGTCGACGGGGCGTGCCTGTCGAGTGCAGCGCGTAGGACAGTGGATAGCTGGTCAGCAGTCGGCTCAAAAGGGATATTAGTCAGCAGGTCAGCTTTAAGTAAGTCTAAGTCAATTGAGGTCAGTGTGCGCACCTCCCTATACACACGGGGCGTGGGAGGTTTGGTGAGGTTCAGTTGACACGTCACACTGTGATGGTCGGAGGACAGGGTGTGATCGACGGTGGTAGACTTCAGGAGGCAGTCCTCATTTCTGTGCAACACCCAATCGACGATGTGACCACGATTGTGTGTAGGCTCGGTTACAGACTGGTTAAGATCGAACAAACTGACAATTTCAAGTAATTTAGAGGTATAAAACTGTGTGGGTGAATCAAAATGAAAATTAAAGTCACCAACAATAAGTAGAGAGCCTGGTAAACTATTAGCGTATTCTAAGAAGTCCGGAAACTGTTCTATGAACATCGTATCAGAGAGTTTATTTTTCTTGTTTGGTGGCGGACGGTAGAGGCAGAACACATTGAGGTGGGAATGTGGCAGCGACAGTGAAAGCTGGGCCAGTTCGAATGAGGCATGGTTGAAGGGAAAGGCAGATGTGTACGTTGTGTGTGGGAGCAGCCTGTCTGACACAACGAAGGCGATTCCTCCCCCGCAAGTTGTTGTAACACGAGGGAAGGAGGTGGTAGTGTAGCCAGGGGGAGCGAGATCTCGACATTTAGCTTCATCCCCAGTACTGCGAAGCCAAGTTTCTGTGATACACAGGATGTCGAGGCTGATTGAGAGCAGATGTTCGTTGATCGCTGAGCGTTTGAGGCGAGGACCAACTGACTGGGCGTTGAACAGACCTAGAGAAATTTGAGTTGAGCGGTGGGAGGGAAAGCAGGACAGAGGTACACGAATATGGTTATCAAAGTTGATGCATTTAACAGGGTGGTCAGTGGAAGTTACACGTCCAGTACCACACACAACAGCTATCTTCCTCTGCTTGCGACGTCCTGCACGATGAGTGCGAACACGGGGGAGGTGACAACCTATACCCACACCTCTGATGGCGTCGATGACAGAAGGGTCAAGTGCTGCAGGAGGCACGGACAGGAGCTGGTCCCGTGTGTAAGACACACGGGGAGAATGAGCATTAAGCAAGGGCCTGTGGTAGAGGTCAGCTTCAGGAACACGCGGAGCGGGCTGCGCGTGCGAAAGGGGATGGTGAAGAAATGGCGTGCTCTGACAAGCAAGAATACTTGCCAGGTTACACAGAAAACATGTCCAAATAACTTGAAGTTCCGGTGGCAGAATCGCACAAAACAAGCACCAATGTATACTCCACTCCATCATAAAGTACATACACAACTTTTACGTCAACGCACAATCACATTCCAACACAACTGACGAAAGAAATGAGAGCTGGGACTATGCTGCCTGTCAGGCGTAGCCCTTGCCCTTAGCCATTACCATTACCAGTACGTGTGTATTTGTCTGTATGCAGTGCATGATCATTTTTTTTTCAGGTGGATGAAATACTAGCTGCCTTTGTTGTTTGCACTGTATGGCATTGCATAACCCTTCAAGTACAACCAATATAGTTCTATGAGACAAAGGACTAGCACCCAGACAACCTGACCAGGAAGGGAGGGCACAGGAATTTGCTTCCTGCAATGACCATGATCCTACCCTTCCCCCTTTTCCATGAGAGAGAGAGAGAGAGACAGACAGACAAACAGACAGACAGAGAGAGAGCTTTCACATTTGATCAGCACTGACACTATCAACAAGAAAGCAAGAACAACTTCAAGCCCAACATTTGCTTTATTTTCTTTCTTTCTTTTTTTAGCTCTTCTTTCTTGATCATGTAGAAAGAAACAGTTTTTGAACATGGACTTACATATCTCAAGAAACGTCATAATTCTGTATCACAGATTTTGCACTGGAAGGCTTTTTTCTCCCCTCACTGTTTTCTCATAGAACGAATAATTCAAATCACACATCAACTGAAACAAACCCAACTTCAGACTATATATATTTTTGTTGTTGTTGTAGCTGGAATGATCCCCTAATAGAAAAGCATGTGTTACAATGGGAAGCCAACACAACAGTAAATACTGCAACTCGGTGAATTAGTACAGATATATGAAGATGCTATCGTTTACAGATCAAGGAAAACACCACTATTCCTCTTACAGCATCTATTGTAGAGCTGTACCTATCAAACCAAGTCTTCAAGGACAAAAATTTGAATAAAAAGATCTTCAGACTATGCAGGACTCAAATGAAAGGAAACCGTCAATGAGTATTTGGGACTTTGTTTTAGACAAACTGTCACACTATGTTCTTTACAATTGTCACAGAATGTTCTTCTTAGAACATCCTTCATGCATCACCTACATACTGCTCCCAATAATCTTGTACCAAGTGTGCAATGATCACTGGTAAGATGGACAATTTTTTTTTTATTGTCACAGAATATTCTTTTAATACATGCTTTGTGTAATTATATAATCAATACAAACTTTGTGTGACAACTGCATAATGCACCCAGTATGTGCTAAGCGTGCAATGATAGCATAAAAAATAACAAAAATAAAACATATATATTTATATATATATATATATATTATACCAACCCACAACTTAAATACCATAAATTACAACAACAATGGCAACAACAACAACAAACAGGCCATGTCTGTTTTTCTCTTGTACCATGTGCACAATACAATAGTTCTCTTTATATATATATATATATATAAAAAAAAAATTATAACTCAAATACCAGTTTCAGTTTCAGTAGCTCAAGGAGGCGTCACTGTGTTCAGACAAATCCATATACAGTACACCACATCTGCCAAGCTGATGCCTGACCAGCAGCGTAACCCAACGCGCTTAGTCAGGCCTTGAGAAATAAGCCGTCCCTGGGTGGGCTCGAACCACCAACCTTTCGGTTAACAGCCGAACGCGCTAACCGATTGCGCCACAGAGACTATAAAAGGAATGCCAACAGCACCCGGTGTTCCCAGGCGGTCACCCATCCAAGTACTAACCAGGCCCGACTTTGCTTAACTTCGGTGATCGGACGAGAACCGGTGTTTTCAACGTGGTATGGCCGTTGGCTCAAATACCAATGATTCACAACAACAAAAACAGAGGTCAGGTCAAGTGTACTTATGTAGATTCATACAAGCACATTTGCCTCACGATGGAAGGAAACATATAATCTTTTTTTTTTCTTATTTGAATAATCCTAATGAATGTGCAGAATAGGGGCTGTGGTCGTGCATTTACAATGGTTTGGTTCTTAGTTTTGTCTGCTATCTCTGGGGTTCTAAAATAAAGTCACATCACCATTCTTCTCACACCATGTCAATGACATCTTGATCATTCCACAACTAGTGTAAAGTTTGCTTGATGATTATAACTCTGTATGGCTGTAGCAGCAGCTAGCTTCTGTAAAATGATCTCTTCCAGAGCACTAAACACTTCATCAAACCTACACTGTCAGACAAGTTAAAAGAAAACAAAACAAAACAGAATAGTATCAATTTTTCTGCCAAAAACACAACACCCAATACTGTATCTGATACATTAAACACAAACCCTGTACAGTTATAAATATCACCAAAAAAATACCACAATGTGTGCAGCCATTTTTAAGTGCTTCACAAGGCATATGTGTTTTATGCACAAACACACCACAAAATCATTTCAACCTTAACATGAAAGCTTTGTCATAATGCAAACCATCACGTCAAACATTCACTCCCAAATACACAGGAAGCACAAATTCCTACCCTCACACTCCCAAAATTTTAAGATTAATGCAACTGTTTTCCATTATAACACAAGAAGAATTTCAAGAACCTTTACCCACAGCAAGATTTCAAGATCCAGTTTCAGATCTTCGGGCAACATATTTCAAGTTAGATAAACAGGTGGATAAACATGTAAAACATTAAAAAAAATCAAATCAATAAATAAAACCAACATAAAAGGTTGTGTTGCTCAGTCGTCTCTCAAAACTGATAGGAACCATATTATTGCTATTACCAGTAACTTTATTACACAGGAAGCAGGATGGGTCTTTGTTTTCCAAAACTCATTTCACTGGTTTCACATCTTGTAGTTGTTCTAACTAAATGGAGACCAAACAAAAAGCAAAAAAAACCAAAAAAAACAAACCAAGATATTACAAATATTACAGTAGCTTGACCAGTTAAAGATAAATGGGAAAACATCTTCATTGTCCTGTAACTCTGAGAATAAAAATAGCTGCCACAGCAAACATATATAACTGTGTTAAAAAAAAACAACAACAATGGGAACAAAACTGGTTGAGCTGTAACTGTTTTTTTTTCTATCTCAAAATATATGTCCTAAGCATAAAGATCATTACAACTGACATATTCTCCACAAATATATTTTCAGTTCTCACATACTGTTACACAGAAGGGTTGAGTGGAGTAATAAAAGGAGATCAGTTTACCTCAAACATGCTCCAATTCCCCTTCCACCACCCCCTGAACCCCCAACACGTCAAAGGGTCTTTAAAAAGGAAAGAAAAGAAAAACAGGACGTAATAATCTTTATAGAATAAGCATATCAACAAAACATAAATCTGTAAAAAATAAAGCATGTAAGCACAGTATAACAATAACTTTTCTATCCTTCATCCGAAACAAAGAGTACTCAAACATATCACAATCATCTCCACACTAACGCGTCATTTATTTACATACAAACACATGACATTTATCAACACAGAAACACATCACATTTATCCACACACAAATACATCATAATTATTCATATACAAACAACTCACATCTTCCCACATTCCAAGTACTGCCACTCTGGATTACAAACGTTAGAAAAACTGTATTCATAAGGCCTCCCTCCAAAAAAACGAACCACACCTAAAATAATTCGATACAAAATGAAATTTAAAAAAAGAAAATAATCACACCCATCCATAAGATCCAAATTAAAATGAGTTTTAAAGCATACACAGTATCAAATGATATGTGAACAGGAGTAGAGTAAGTCTGCTCCTAAATTCAAATGTAAAACAAAATCGGACCTGTTACCCAAATACGATGACGTTACACACACCCAAATATGCTGACATTTTACACACACCCAAAAGAAGCTGACATTTTACACACACACCTAGATAAAATAACCTGTTACAAACACCTAATAAGGCAACATGTTATTAAAAAAAATAAAAGAAAAAAGAAAAGAAAAATAAGCCAACACATAACAGACATCCAAAAAAGCTTGACAGGTTACACACACAAAAATAAACTGACACTTGAGACACACACAAAATAAGCTGATATGTCATACACACCCAACTGAGCCAACATGTTTCACACCAACAGACACAGTTGTTCATTCTCGGTTGACAATTACACAAATCGAAGCTAGATAAATATCATTTGTCGTAATATCACCAACACACGATGACCTACCAAAATGGAAGTAGAGTTGCAATAAAGTAGGAGCAACCAGCAATTTCACATCATAAGAATAAATATCAATACCATAAATATTTCTGTGGTGAGCAGTGCAGGTTAACATTTACAAGCAACAACAAACCAAAAATAAAAATAAATACTTTTAGTTGAAATGAAATCAATAAAGAGAGAGAGAGAACTTGAGATCTAAAGTCTGAAAATTGTAAGGGAAGTGATTTTTTTTTCAAGATAAATGTCCACCTAAGTACATTTTTAATTAGCAGTACAGTGAAAATATTTGCTTCTATATAGTTGAAAAATGCCATCAGTGACTTCTTCTGTGTTCATGGGCTGCAAATCCCATGTTCACTCGTATGTACACGAGTGGGCTTTTATGTGTATGACCGTTTTTACCCCACCATGTAGGCTGCCATACTCCGCATTCAGAGGTGTGCATGCTGGGTATGTACTTGTTTCCATAACCCACTGACCGCTGACATGGATTACAGGATCTTTAACGCGCATATTTGATCATCTGCTTGCGTATACACACGAAGGGGGTTCAGGCACTAGCAGGTCTGCACATGTGTTGAGCTGGGAGATCGGAAAAATCCCCACCCTTTACCCACCAGGCGCCATCACCGAGATTCAAACCCAGGACCCTCAGATTGAAAATCCAACGCCTCAACCAATCGGCTATTGCGCCCGTCATCAGTGACTTCAAAGACAGGGAAGAGCACTGAATTTTGGTTCAAAGGTTTTCGAACTAAAACCAGGGAATGTGTCTGCCATGTATCAAATGTATCATTCTTCTTCTGTTTCCATTTGATCATGATTTTGTGTTGCTTAATCATGATTCTGCACAAAATAAAATCTGTTTCATTCATAAAACAATAACACTTTTAAACTTATGGCAATAAACACTCTTCACACATTTCCATCTGAAAGGAAATCACCCAGAAAGAAGATTACTTTCTGGTTCAAATTTGGAGACAAAACACCCCCGCCTCCCCTAAAAAAAACATCTGTTGTTGTCAAGAAATTAAGAAAAGTCTTTGATGTACATTTTCACAAAATAATGAGAAATAATACTGTTTGGGAACACCCTGGAAAAAAAAGGTCATACATATCAAAAACTGTCATGAATTTCACAAATCTGTTTAGTATCCCACACCATATTGCTTTCCTAAACAATACTGAACTGATCTGAAAGACCTCCTGCATTGAGCAATTCATGTTTCTTGCACAGTTTGACTACAAAGACCATATTCAGGCTGAAAGAGCATGCAAAACAATTCGACAGTCAAGTGTCATGATTAAAAACTCATGCACAAGCTGAATGGTCAAACTTAAATTAATTGTCTTCATGACAGCTAAACTAACTACACAGAGCTGTATCAGGGCTGAAAAAACAACAACAAAAAAAACAACAAACCCTGCCAATATTAATCACATAAAGCTTGAAAAGAATGATACCCCGAAAAGAAAATAACACACGAGTATGGTCACATTCATGCACATTTCTCCGACGTTTACCCTTACGTTAACTTTTCACCTGCCACATGTGAAGTCTCCCAACAACGGACCAGGAGGAGGAGGAAACCATTTCCAACGGCTGTGAAGGCGGAAGAGGATGACCAAAGGGCAGGTGAGCTCTTATCCTTGGCTGGAAGTCCTTCTAGGAGACGGAACTCCAAAGAAAAAACCTGCACCTGCCGAAGCCGTTCTACACATGGCAGTATCTGCACCTGTGTTGGCAGGCGAGAGAGTGGAGAAGGGACTGCACAACTCCTCTTCACTAAAAAAAAAAAGTCACCTGTGCTGGTCAGACAACCTGGCTAATGTTGGAACGACGAGCTTACACCGACAGATAAACCTGCCTGCCTACTCATCCGTCAGTCCGCTAGGAGACTCCATCATCAATTTTTCACCAGAGGTTTCACTGCCAGTCAGTTTAGAGTGAAACATTCCCTAGTGCCAGAAGCATGGAAAAAAAAACCTTGTCATCTAAGAAAAGCTGGGGATTCTCATGTGATATGAATGAAATATGGCCTGTCCTGCCACCAAAAATTAAGAGCAGTACATTTGTGAATAACCAACCACAATGATCTGGTCACATTTCAGGTGCCCTATGTAGCTGGTGCTGAAATGCGACACTGCCGGTGAAAGTATTTTAATAATAAACAAGTAGCCTGATTGAAAACAAATGCTGTGTCGCATACATGATGTGGTGTGACATACATGAAATCACTCCACACACCTTTGACACCTCTTTGGTACTCAAACTGAAAAATTAAAACTGAAACTGATGTAGTCCATTCACTGCAGAGCTCCTCTGTGCAAAACCTTCTGTAGCCCTAACTGGAATGAGGGCGATAAAACTACTACAGTCGTTCACTTAATGTTAATTCAACCACATTAAAAATATAGACCCAAACAGACAAGTTTGGAATCTCCATCACTTGCTTCTTTTTTTTTTATTATAAAAAAAAAAGAGTTATACTCCACAAAATGTTAAACCAAAAAACAATTACAAAAAAATACATACACATGCACACTTATAAAACACACACACACACAAGAAACGAATTAAAAAAAATAAAATAAAATAAAAACTGCACCAAATTTCACAGACTTTCTCCACTGCATGCTGGGTGCACATGCTGTCAAGACAGTAACGTTTCAAGGAAGTGTTTTCCTCTGTGAACATTCTGTCAAGACAGTAACGTTTCAAGGAAGCGTTTTCCTCTGTGCACATTCTGTCAAGACGATAACGTTTCAAGGAAGCGTTTTCCTCTGTGCACATTCTGTCAAGACGGTAACGTTTCAAGGAAACGTTTTCCTCTGTGCACATTCTATTAAGACGGTAACATTTCAAGGAAGCGTTTTCCTCTGTGCATATTCTCATTTACATCACTGCTACTGCACACACAGAAAATGATTTGTGCTGGTGTGTATACATCACTGCAAGAACCAGCAACTAACAGTATGTGAGAACAGTTTTGGACTAGGAAAACTCCAAGAAAATGAATTCCACTGGGAATGTTGTGGCAACAGAGACTTCCACATCCCCAAAATCCTGTACAACAGTAAAGAAACCAAAATCAAGAGAAGGATATTTTTTTAAGTGCATCAAGGACAAAGTATATTAATTAAAAAAAAAAAGGAGTAAAACAATGCCTAAAAACACACAAACAAAACAAGGGTATTTCTTTAAAAAACACAACAACACAAAAACAATGTTCCAAAGAAGTAACAAGAATAAAACAATGTCTTAAAGCAAACAAAAAAAACAAGGGTTGTTCGTTTTTTAAACGTACCAAATAAGAAATAACAAGAGCAAAACAAAACGATAGCAAAGACAGCAATTCTCGTCCAACATCACTACACATGACGTCACACACAGTGAAGCAATGAGATAGCACTTCTTTAAATCCCCTGCATGCGATAACACACACTGTAAAACAAGCACTGCAATGCCTACAGACCAAAATAAAAAAAAGCTATGGGCCATTCCATCACCAAGTCCCTCACATCAGCGTCATCATCATCACATCTTTATTGTCATCACAACTTTACTCATATCAGTATCAGTAGCTCAAGGAGGCGTCACCGCATTCGGACAAATCCATATACGCTACACCACATCTGCCAAGCAGATGTCTGACCAGCAGCGTAACCCAACAGTCACAGTAACAACTCCTCTTAAACAACCTCCCTCACTTTAGTTTAACTCAGTACGGCCAGTCCTCTCTTCTCCTCTACACAGACCCCTCGGATGTCCAGTGGGTGTCTGAATGACCCAACCT
>JAAQRG010293521.1:0-14495 GCA_011634625.1 Babylonia areolata | reverse complement strand
AAGGAGGCGTCACTGCGTTCAGACAAATCCATATACGCTACACCACATCTGCCAAGCAGATGCCTGACCAGCAGCGTAACCCAATGCGCTTAGTAAGGCCTTGAGAAAAAAAAAAGAAAAGAAAAAAGTTCAGAACAGAGCTACACATGTACGGCACACTGAGGAGGAAAATGACTGCTGTGTTGAACACTATCAACACTATGGCACTTACAACACAAACCATGTACTGTTCAGTATCAGCAGCTCAAGGAGGCATCACTGCGTTCGGTCAAATCCATATACGCTACACCACATCTGCCAAGCAGATGCCTGACCAGCAGCGTAACCCAACGCGCTTAGTCAGGCCTTGAGAAAAAAAAAAATTAAAAAAATAAAGAAAGAAAAAAAATAAAGAAAGAAAAAAAATAAAGAAAGAAAAAAAACAATAAATAAAAAAAATAAATTAAAACAAATCAAAAAAACAAAAAACAAAAAAAAACAACATATACTGTACTGCAGTATAAATGGAACAGAATACACCATATTGCAATATGCTGTACTGTGATATACTGTACTCAAATAGAATGCATTGAACTGTACAGTGAAGCCTACTATTACCATCAATATTTCTTTCAGATTGTCAAGCTTCAACTGATAAATCATCAACAGTCTCAAGCAATAATTTGCCTGAATATGAACAAATGCAAATTGCAATTTCAAAGTCTGTATTTCTCTTTTTATCACAACAGATTTCTCTATGTGAAATTCGGGCTGCTCTCCCCAGGGAGAGCGCGTCGCTACGCAACAGTGCCACCCTCCTTTTTTTTTTGTATTTTTTCCTGCATGCAGTTTTATTTGTTTTTACTACCGAAGTGGATTTTTCTACAGAATTTTGCCAAGAACAACCCTTTTGTTGCCGTGGGTTCTTTTACGTGTGCTAAGTGCATGCTGCACACGGGACCTCGGTTTATCGTCTCATCCGAATGACTACCATCCAGACCACCACTCAAGGTCTAGTGGAGGGGGAGAAAATATTGGCAGCTGAGCTGTGATTTGAACCAGCACGCTCAGATTCTCTCGCTTCCTAGGCGGACATGTTACCTCTTGGCCATCACTCCACTTAACTATAATAGTTATAACATCAATACCGACATCAATATCGTCAGCAGTCAGTGTATAACTGATGAATTTGGTCCTAGACACTGTCTGAAATAAAATGACATCAATACTGACAATAATACTGACACCAGTCAGTGTATAACTGATGAATTTGGTCCTAGACACTGTCTGAAATAAAATGACATCAATACTGACACCAGTCAGTGTATAACTGCTGATTTTGGTCACTGTCCAAAAGAGCATCATTCCCATTGTATATCTCATTCCAAGCTGCTTTTGAAACATGGATACATTTGCTGTACATTTTTCCATTAGTCATTTGCAGCATGCACTTAGCACACGTAAAAGAACCCACGGCAACAAAAGGGGGGTTCCTGGCAAAATTCTGTAGAAAAATCCACTTCGATAGGAAAAACAAATAAAACTGCACACAGGAAAAAATACCCCACCAAAAATGGTTGGCGCTGTAGTGTAGCGACGTGCTCTCCCTGGGGAGAGCAGCCCGAATTTCACACAGAGAAATCTGTTGTAAAATAAAAAAACAAAACACACAATACAAATAATACATTAATGTACCATGTAGTAAATATTCAAGAATAATCAAACCTCTTACATACTTTTGTATACCAAAACATACAGGGCTACATGAAATAGTAATATTAAAACATTGTTATGACAAAACAATAACCACTGCCCTTTGAAATAGCAATATTATTATCATTGTTATGACAAAACAATAACCATTGCCCTTTGAAATAGTAATATTATTTTTGTACATCAAGGAATATTATTAACATTGTTATGACAAAACAATAACCATTGCCCTTTGAAATCGTAATATTATTTTTGTACATCAAGGAATATTATTATCATTGTTATGACAAAACAATAACCATTGCCCTTTGAAATAGCAATATTATTAACATTGTTATGACAAAACAATAACCATTGCCCTTTGAAATCGTAATATTATTTTTGTACATCATAAAGTACAGGGTTACATGAAACAGTAATATTATCAACATTGTTATGACAAAACAATAACTATTCCCGTTTGAAACAGTAACACTATTAACATAGCTATAACAGAATGATAACCACTGCCCTTAGAAATTATTGCTAAACCATTATAACAAAGTAACAACCAGTGGCCTTTGAAACTGCACTGTTACGGCACCATTATTAGATCACAACAAAGTAAAAATCACTGCCATTAACAATCAGTGATGTAATGTCAGCCAGTCATGCACGAAGCTCTGAATAATACATCCATGGAAACACACATTGTCAATACGGTGTCACTGTCACTGTGTGTGTATGTGTGTGTGGATGTTTGTGTGTGTGTGTGTGTGTGTGTGTGTGGATGTATATGTGTGTGCATACTATGTATCATTTTTTTCATGTGTGTGTGTGTATGTACCAACTATGTCCAGACGTCTATGTTCACAGGTATGTTGCTGCATGCAGCAATGTGCACACAAAGGCAGCCAGACAGCCACAGGACAGCAGACATGAGGCTGCAGACAGCGTTGTGTGACGGTGTGAAGTTTAGTCCATGTGGAGGGTCATGGCACGCTCCACCAGACGGTCTGTCATGGGGGCATGGTCCTTCAAGGCTTTCCGTTCTGCCAGCAGGGTTCTGAACACGTGTAAGTCACACCATGTATGTTACATCATGTACATCACATGTACATCACATTGTGTACATAACATTACATCACACCATGTACATCACACCATGTATATTACAGCATGTGCATCACATGTCATCACACCATGTACATCACATTACATCACACCATGTACATCACATTACATCACACCATGTACATCACATTACATCACACCGTGTACATCACACATCACATTACATCACACCATGTACATCACACCATGTACATCACATTACATCACACCGTGTACATCACACATCACATTACATCACACCATGTACATGACACCATGCACATCACATGACACCATGCACATCACATCACACCATGTACATCACACCATGTACATCACATTACATCACACCATGTGCATCACACCATGTACATCACATTACATCACACCGTGTATATCACACCGTGTACATCACATTACATCACACCATGTACATCACATTACACCATGTACATCACACCATGTACATCACAGTACATCACACCATGTACATCACATTACATCACACCGTGTACATCACATTACATCACACCATGCACATCACATTACATCACACCGTGCACATCATATTACATCACACCGTGTACATCACATTACATCTCACAGTGTACATCATATTACATCACACCATGTACATCACACCGTGTACATCACATTACATCACACCATGTACATCACATTACATCACACCATGTACATCACATCATGTACACCACACCGTGTACATCACATTACATCACACCGTGTACATCACATTACATCACACCGTGTACATTACATCATGTACATCACATTACATCACACCATGTACATCACATTACATCATGTACATCACACCATGTACATCACACCATGTACATCACACCATGTACATCACACCGTGTACATCACACCATGTACATCACATTACATCACACCATGTACATCACACCATTAAGCTGATTGGGCCACTCAATGCTGTTTCAATGTATAACACGCACACGATTAGCTCATCATCATCATCACGTGAAACCAAGGTTAGTAGTGACTGCCCTGGCCTCGTGATCGATAGGTCTAGAGCGTCTGGGTAATGTCACGACAGGAAAGCATGTGACCATGCTATGTAGTTGAAAACGAACTCATTGGAACAACTTTGACATCAGCGTTAACATCTGAACATAACTGCAATCAAGTGTAATAAAATACTGCGAAAACATAACAATTGGCATCTCTGATCACAGTATTTACAGAGATATTTGTATTTGTATTTCAATTTATCACAACAAATTTCTGTGTGAAATTCGGGCTACTCTCCCTAGGGAGAGTGCGTCACTACACTACAGCACCACCCATTTTTTTGTATTTTTTCCTGGGTGCAGTTTTATTTGTTCTTCCTATGGAAGTGGATTTTTCTACAGAATTTTGCCAGGAACAACCCTTTTTTTGCTGTGGGTTCTTTTATGTATGCTAAGTGCATCCTGCACATGGAACCTCCGTTTATCGTCTCATCCGAATAACTAGCGTCCAGACCACCACTCAAGGTCTAGTGGAGGGGGAGAAAATATCGGCGGCTGAGCCGTGATTCGAACCAGCGCGCTCAGATTCTCTCGCTTCCTAGGCGGACGTGTTACGTCTAGGCCATCGCTCCACACTGTATTTATAATCCTTCAGGGGTCTACACTCCCCCTCCCCCCAAAGAACATCTGCTCCTCCCCTCCCCACCAGTTCCCCCACCCCCTCCCCTTCCTCCTCCCCCTCCCTCACCGTGCCAGGCGGTGATGCTCCACCTTGGGCGACTTGATGGCCGCCTGGATTAGGAACAGGTTGAACAGGTCCCTCTGTGACACAGTACACATCACTATTATACACTGTACACAGGTCCCTCTGTCAGTACACATCACTATTATACACTGTACACAGGTCACTCTGTCAGTACACATCACTATTATACACTGTACACAGGTCCCTCTGTCACACAGTGCACATCACTATTATACACTGTACACAGGTCCCTCTGTCACACAGTACACATCACTATTATACACTGTACACAGGTCCCTCTGTCACACAGTGCACATCACTATTATACACTGTACACAGGTCCCTCTGTCAGTACACATCACTATTATACACTGTACACAGGTCCCTCTGTCACACAGTACACATCACTATTATACACTGTACACAGGTCCCTCTGTCACACAGTACACATCACTATTATGCATTGTACACAGGTCCCTCTGTCACACAGTACACATCACTATTATGCATTGTACACAGGTCCCTCTGTCACACAGTGCACATCACTATTATACACTGTACACAGGTCCCTCTGTCACACAGTACACATCACTATTATACACTGTACACAGGTCCCTCTGTCACACAGTACACATCACTATCATACACTGTACACAGGTCCCTCTGTCACACAGTACACATCACTATTATACACTGTACACAGGTCACTCTGTCAGTACACATCACTATTATACACTGTACACAGGTCCCTCTGTCAGTACACATCACTATTATACACTGTACACAGGTCCCTCTGTCAGTACACATCACTATTATACACTGTACACAGGTCCCTCTGTCAGTACACATCACTATTATACACTGTACACAGGTCCCTCTGTCAGTACACATCACTATTATACACTGTACACAATGTTGCAAAAAGAAATACAAAACATACAAAACAGACACAAAAATTGCCAGTGGGCAATTCACACACTCTCGGCATGCACACACAAAAAGAATACAGCAATAATGTAAAATGACCTATTACCAAGTCAAGATGCAGACAAAAGGTACTGAAGACTTTCCACACTGAACACAGCTGACAGGACTTTCAATGTACTGAAGACTTTCCACACAGAACACAGATGACAGGACTTTCAATGTACTGAAGACTTTCCACACAGAACACAGATGACAGGACTTTCAATGTACTGAAGACTTTCCACACAGAACACAGATGACAGGACTTTCAATGTACTGAAGACTTTCCACACAGAACACAGATGACAGGACTTTCAATGTACTGAAGACTTTCCACACAGAACACAGATGACAGGACTTTCAATGTACTGAAGACTTTCCACACAGAACACAGATGACAGGACTTTCAATGTACTGAAGACTTTCCACACAGAACACAGATGACAGGACTTTCAATGTACTGAAGACTTTCCACACAGAACACAGATGACAGGACTTTCAATGAACTGAAGACTTTCCACACAGAACACAGATGACAGGACTGTCAATGAACTGAAGACTTTCCACACAGAACACAGATGACAGGACTGTCAATGAACTGAAGACTTTCCACACACAACACAGATGACAGGACTATGTACTGAAGACTTTCCACACACAACACAGCTGACAGTACTATGTACTGAAGACTTTCCACACAGAACAAAGCTGACAGGACTGTCAATGTACTGAAGACTTTCCACACAGCTGACAGGACTGTCAATGTACTGAAGACTTTCCACACACAACACAGATGACAGGACTATGTACTGAAGACTTTCCACACACAACACAGCTGACAGTACTATGTACTGAAG
This sequence comes from Babylonia areolata, assembly GCA_011634625.1. Lineage (NCBI taxonomy): Eukaryota > Metazoa > Mollusca > Gastropoda > Neogastropoda > Buccinidae > Babylonia > Babylonia areolata. The sequence continues at coordinate 8,148 of JAAQRG010293521.1, read as the reverse complement.
ACTTTCCACACAGAACAAAGCTGACAGGACTGTCAATGTACTGAAGACTTTCCACACAGCTGACAGGACTGTCAATGTACTGAAGACTTTCCACACACAACACAGATGACAGGACTATGTACTGAAGACTTTCCACACACAACACAGCTGACAGTACTATGTACTGAAGACTTTCCACACAGAACAAAGCTGACAGGACTGTCAATGTACTGAAGACTTTCCACACAGCTGACAGGACTGTCAATGTACTGAAGACTTTCCACACACAACACAGATGACAGGACTATGTACTGAAGACTTTCCACACACAACACAGCTGACAGTACTATGTACTGAAGACTTTCCACACAGAACAAAGCTGACAGGACTGTCAATGTACTGAAGACTTTCCACACAGCTGACAGGACTGTCAATGTACTGAAGACTTTCCACACACAACACAGCTGACAGGACTGTCAATGTACTGAAGACTTTCCACACAGAACATAGCTGACAGGACTGTCAACACTGAAGACTTTCCACACACAACACAGCTGACAGGACTATCAATGTACTGAAGACTTTCCACACTGAACACAGCTGACAGGACTTTCAATGTACTGAAGACTTTCCACACTGAACACAGCTGACAGGACTTTCAATGTACTCAAGACTTTCCACACTGAACACAGCTGACAGGACTTTCAATGTACTGAAGACTTTCCACACACAACACAGCTGACAGGACTTTCAATGAACTGAAGACTTTCCACACACAACACAGCTGACAGGACTGTCAATGTACTGAAGACTTTCCACACACAACACAGCTGACAGGACTTTCAATGTACTGAAGACTTTCCACACTGAACACAGATGACAGGACTTTCAATGTACTGAACACTTTCCACACACAACACAGATGACAGGACTTTCAATGTACTGAACACTTTCCACACACAACACAGCTGACAGGACTGTCAATGTACTGAAGACTTTCCACACAGAACACAGCTGACAGGACTTTCAATGTACTGAAGACTTTCCACACACAACACAGCTGACAGGACTTTCAATGTACTGAAGACTTTCCACACACAACACAGCTGACAGGACTTTCAATGTACTGAAGACTTTCCACACACAACACAGCTGACAGGATCAGCCAGACAGAAAATAAGAGAAAAATAGACAGCAGCCTAGAAAAAGAAAAACCAGTGAAAGAGTGAAAGGGAAAGAACCCAGGCTGACATAACATTCTCTCAAGACAAAGGATGGATTGCTTCCCTTCGTGATGGTCTGCAATGCACGCAGGATGTTAAGTGAAATTCTCAGAAAATGATGTTTGTAAGCATCAGGTAAGATGTGTGTAGTGAAGTGAAATTCTCAGAAAATGATGTTTGTAAGCATCAGGTAAGATGTGTGTAGTGAAGTGAAATTCTCAGAAAATGATGTTTGTAAGCATCAGGTAAGATGTGTGTAGTGAAGTGAAATTCTCAGAAAATGATGTTTGTAAGCATCAGGTAAGATGTGTGTAGTGAAGTGAAATTCTCAGAAAATGATGTTTGTAAGCATCAGGTAAGATGTGTGTAGTGAAGTGAAATTCTCAGAAAATGATGTTTGTAAGCATCAGGTAAGATGTGTGTAGTGAAGTGAAATTCTCAGAAAATGATGTTTGTAAGCATCAGGTAAGATGTGTGTAGTGAAGTGAAATTCTCAGAAAATGATGTTTGTAAGCATCAGGTAAGATGTGTGTAGTGAAGTGAAATTCTCAGAAAATGATGTTTGTAAGCATCAGGTAAGATGTGTGTAGTGAAGTGAAATTCTCAGAAAATGATGTTTGTAAGCATCAGGTAAGATGTGTGTAGTGACTGTCTCACCTGTATATGACTAACCATTCTACCTACCTCCCACATACAGGTAAAACTAACCCACTGTCTCACCTGTACATGACTAACCATTCTACCTTCCACATACAGGTAAAACTAACCCACTGTCTCACCTGTACATGACTAACCATTCTACCTCCCACATACAGGTAAAACTAACCCACTGTCTTACCTGTACATGACTAACCATTCTACCTCCCACATACAGGTAAAACTAACCCACTGTCTCACCTGAACATGACTAACCATTCTACCTCCCAGCATACAGGTAAAACTAACCCACTGTCTCACCTGTATATGACTAACCATTCTACCTACCTCCCACATACAGGTAAAACTAACCCACTGTCTCACCTGTACATGACTAACCATTCTACCTTCCACATACAGGTAAAACTAACCCACTGTCTCACCTGTACATGACTAACCATTCTACCTCCCACATACAGGTAAAACTAACCCACTGTCTTACCTGTACATGACTAACCATTCTACCTCCCACATACAGGTAAAACTAACCCACTGTCTCACCTGAACATGACTAACCATTCTACCTCCCAGCATACAGGTAAAACTAACCCACTGTCTCACCTGTATATGACTAACCATTCTACCTACCTCCCACATACAGGTAAAACTAACCCACTGTCTCACCTGTACATGACTAACCATTCTACCTTCCACATACAGGTAAAACTAACCCACTGTCTCACCTGTACATGACTAACCATTCTACCTCCCACATACAGGTAAAACTAACCCACTGTCTTACCTGTACATGACTAACCATTCTACCTCCCACATACAGGTAAAACTAACCCAGTGTCTCACCTGTACATGACTAACCATTCTACCTCCCAGCATACAGGTAAAACTAACCCACTGTCTCACCTGTGCATGGCTGCCCCCGATGTTGATGATCCGATACCTGATGGGCGTCAGGAGATCTACGGCAGTGACAAAGTCGCCGTCGTTGTAGGCGATGAACGCCTTGCACAGCGACTGCCCCACATCTTTCATCACGTCATGGTTATCTCCCTCCCCGTTCCTGGAGGGACACACAGCGTTAAGCCCGACGGGCGCAATAGCCGAGTGGTTAAAGCGTTGGACTTTCAATCTGAGGGTCCCGGGTTCGAATCACGGTGATGGCGCCTGGTGGGTAAAGGGTGGAGATTTTTCCCAATCTCCCAGGTCAACATATGTGCAGACCTGCTAGTGCCTGAACCCCCTTCGTGTGTATATGCAAGCGGAAGATCAAATATGCACGTTAAAAATCCTGTAATCCATGTCAGCGTTCGGTGGGTTATGGAAACAAGAACATACCCAGCATGCACACCCCCGAAAGCGGAGTATGGCTGCCTGTATGGCGGGGTAAAAACGGTCATACACGTAAAATCCCACTCGTGTGCATACGAGTGAACGTGGGAGTTGCAGCCCACGAACGACGAAGAAGAAGAAGAAGAAGAAGAAGAAGAAGCATCAAGCCCGACACACACGCACACGCACACACACACACACGCGGGCGCACGCGCGGGCACAAACACAACACACACACACAGCTGTTACACTCTAAATCATAGTGTAATAGTATCTTACCCACGTTTTACTTTTTACATAATAATTGATGTGTGCATGGTGATAAGTGAAGGGTGTGTCAGTTGTTTGTTTTTTTTTCTCTTTGATTTTTTTGCTGACGGGCATTTTATTTTAAGTGAGCCTAAAGAAAATTGTCTGTTTTTGGTTGAAGCAGATAATAGAGTATTTCGAATTGAATTGAACTGAACTGAATTTCTGTTCACTAGAAGTCTGTCCCCATTGGGGGAAGAAACAAAGAAGAAGAAAAACCTTTACAAATAACAATAGTGAGCTGAGCAATGAGTGTTCTGGAGTGAGTAAAAAAAAAGGAAATTTTCTTCCTAAAATTACGTTTAAGTAACATACTTACCGTGACCCACTGGTGCAGTAAAAAAACATTTCAATTTTTGTCTTTGGGCAAAATAATTATCATGGACTCAGGGGTAATTCCTTTCGTCTGTTTTCTTGTTTGCTGAGATTTGTATTTGTATTTGTATTTCTTTTTATCACAACAGATTTCTCTGTGTGAAATTCGGGCTGCTCTCCCCAGGGAGAGCGTGTTGCTACACTTCAACGCCACCCATTTTTTTGTATTTTTTCCTGCGTGCAGTTTTATTTGTTTTTCCTATCGAAGTGGATTTTTCTACAGAATTTTGCCAGGAACAACCCTTTTGTTGCTGTGGATTCTTTTACGTGCGCTAAGTGCATGCTGCACACGGGACATCAGTTTATCATCTCATCTGAATGACTAGCCCAGACCACCACTCAAGGTCTAGTGGAGGGGGAGAAAATATTGGCGGCTAAGCCGTGATTGGAACCGGCGCGCTCAGATTCTCTCACTTCCTAGGCGGACGCGTTACCTCTAGGCCATCACTCCACTGTGTGAGATAGTGTGAGGCTGACAGTGTGAGACTGATAGACTGACAGTGTGAGACTGATAGTGTGAGACTGATAGACTGATGGTGTGAGACTGACAATGTGAGACTGACAGTGTGAGACTGATAGTGTGAGACTGACAGTGTGAGACTGATAGTGTGAGACTGATAGTGTGAGACTCACAGTGTGAGACTGATAGTGTGAGACTGATAGTGTGAGAATGATAGACTGATGGTGTGAGACTGACAGTGTGAGACTGACAGTGTGAGACTGATAGACTGACAGTGAGACTGACAGTGTGAGACTGATAGTGCGAGACTGACAGTGTGAGACTGATAGTGTGAGACTGACAGTGAGACTGACAGTGTGAGACTGATAGACTGACAGTGTGAGACTGACAGTGTGAGTGTGAGACTGACAGTGTGAGTGTGAGACTGATAGTGTGAGACTGATAGTGTGAGACTGACAGTGTGAGTGTGAGACTGACAGTGTGAGACTGACAGTGTGAGTGTGAGACTGACAGTGTGAGTGTGAGACTGACAGTGTGAGTGTGAGACTGATAGTGTGAGTGTGAGACTGATAGTGTGAGACTGACAGTGTGAGTGTGAGACTGATAGTGTGAGACTGATAGTGTGAGACTGACAGTGTGAGTGTGAGACTGATAGTGTGAGTGTGAGACTGACAGTGTGAGTGTGAGACTGATAGTGTGAGTGTGAGACTGACAGTGTGAGTGTGAGACTGATAGTGTGAGACTGACAGTATGAGACTGATAGTGTGAGACTGATAATGTGAGACTGACAGTGTGAGACTGATAGACTGACAGTGTGAGACTGACAGTGTGAGTGTGAGACTGACAGTGTGAGTGTGAGACTGATAGTGTGAGACTGATAGTGTGAGACTGACAGTGTGAGTGTGAGACTGATAGTGTGAGACTGATAGTGTGAGACTGACAGTGTGAGTGTGAGACTGATAGTGTGAGTGTGAGACTGACAGTGTGAGTGTGAGACTGATAGTGTGAGTGTGAGACTGACAGTGTGAGTGTGAGACTGATAGTGTGAGACTGATAGTGTGAGACTGACAGTGTGAGACTGACAGTGTGAGACTGATAGTGTGAGACTGACAGTGTGAGACTGATAGACTGATAGTGTGAGACTGACAGTGTGAGACTGATAGTGTGAGACTGATAGTATGAGACTGACAGTATGAGACTGATAGACTGACAGTGTGAGACTGATAGACTGACAGTGTGAGACTGATAGACTGACAGTGTGAGACTGATAGACTGACAGTGTGAGAATGAAGACTGTGCTAGCTCACTGTTTCCTTTTTTCTCTCTCTTTTTTTTTTCTTTGCTGCCCCATCGTCTGCAACGTTTCAAAGGCATTTCTCCCACCCAGCTCATTCCGATTCCCGTACACATGGCCACACCTTTGTTCGTCTGTCTCAGTCCCAATGTCGGCAGTCCACAGGGAGCTATTGCTGTCAGGCAGCCTGGAGGCCACACACCAGAGAAGACCCTGCACTGCTGCTGAGTCACTTCGGTGGTGTTCGGTAGTGCCTGTTCTGATGTAACGTACTTAGGACTCCACCTGCTAAGTCCTCTACTGACGACAATAATGGCTTAGTCGTGGAGCCAGATTGAGTGAGCGTCCCTCCCAGAGTGGAGACCGCCACCACATCCCTCCACCAACAGTCCCCCATGAATCCGCTGACACTGAAGACATTGACAAGACTCACCCATTTATTTATTTATTTATTTATTTTATTTTGTTTTTATTTTATTTTATTTCATTAATTTATTTTATTTATTTGGGTTTGTTTTTTTTGGCTTTTTTTGTTATTTTTTACTTTATTTTATTTTACTTTATTTCTTTCTTTTTTTTTAATTCATTTATTTATTTTTCTTTTTTGATTTTTTTTCCTCAAGGCCTGACTAAGCGCGTTGAGTTACGCTGCTGGTCAGGCATCTGCTTGGCAGCTGTAGGGTAGTGTATATGGATCTGACCGAACGCAGTGACGCCTCCTTGAGCTACTGATACTGATACTGACACTGGTACTGACACTAATACTGATACTGATACTGGTACTGACACTAATACTGGTAGTGATACTGGTAGTGATACTAATACTGGTACTGATACTGGTACTGACACTAATACTGATACTGGTACTGACACTGATACTGGTACTGATACTGATACTGTCTCCTCTGCCACTCCTCAGCCAGCCAGACCAGCTGTGTTACCTGACGAAGGTTTCAATGGACTCCATCATGTGCGTGATGGCGTCGTTCTTCCCTGCCCCCAGACAGGCCAGCAACAGGTGGACGTCGTTAAAGACCAGGATGTGATCGTCCAGGTGAGGTCGTACCACCTCATACACCTCCTCCCACCTGTCCCCCACACCCACACCTGTGTAGAACCGCCACGTAACAGTCAATAAAAGAAAGAAAAAAAAATCATACCAATCATCATCATTATCATATTATTCATTAAAAAAAAAATGTGTTCATGTTGTGTAGATTCTTGAGCACACATAAACTGACACACACATACAAACAAGCATTCTCTCTCTCTCTCTCTTTCTCTCTCCGCTGCGTGATCACCATATTGTGTACTTTTGACCTCTTTCTAGGGGCCAGAGGCCTGAAGATTAAAGTTTTTGTTCTCTCTCTCTATATCCCCACCTCTCTCGCTCACACACACACACACATATACACACACACAGACAACAAACACACACATACCCCCCACCCTCCAAACATACACACACACAACACACACACACATACACACACACTCACAGACACAAACACACACACAATACACACGCATACACACACAGAGACATGCACACACACACACACACACTGAACACACACACACACACACACACAGAGTGACCTCACCCTCCATCTGCAATCTGAAGAGCAGGGAACAGATGTCGACCAGATCCAACATTGACCCTGACTTACACGCTCTGGACTTCACCTGGTGTGACACACACACACACAGCTGTCTTTAGGCCTTCATCAATCGTTGCATATGTAACACACACACACATTAATATTGGAGAGGATTTTATCTGCAGAATTTTAGTCAGGGACAACTACAGGCACAACATTAAAGCGTTGGACTTTCAATCTGAGGGTCCCCGGGTTTGAATCACGGTGACGGCGCCTGGTGGGTAAAGGGTGGAGATTTTTACGATCTCCCAGGTCAACATATGTGCAGACCTGCCAGTGTCTGAACCCCCTTCGTGTGTGTATATGTAAGCAGAAGATCAAATACGCACGTTAAAGATCTTGTAATCCATGTCAGCGTTCGGTGGGTTATGGAAACAAGAACATACCCAGCATGCACACCCCCAAAAGCAGAGTATGGCTGCCTACATGGCGGAGTAAAAACGGTCATACACGTAAAAGCCCACTCGCGTATATATGAGTGAACGTGGGAGTTACAGCCCACAAACACAGAAGAAGAAGCAGAAGGTCAGGGACAACCCTTTTGTTGCCGTGGGATCATTTACGTGCATGCCACACGCAGCAGGAGCGACTGGCAGAGAACCAGGATGGCTGGGGAGAGACTGTTGGGCAGTCCATGTCCCAAACGGGGCAACAGGCACGGTGAAGGTGAGGTCACACACACTCCTACTGATTACACCTCTTATAACATGATACCATACAATATAAATACTGATTACACCTCTTATAACATGATGCCATACAATATGAATACTGATTACACCTCTTATAACATGATGCCATACAATATGAATACTGATTACACCTCTTATAACATGATGCCATACAATATGAATACTGATTACA
>JAAQRG010293517.1:0-10362 GCA_011634625.1 Babylonia areolata | reverse complement strand
CAACCATGGACTGACATCTAACGACAACATCACCAACCATGGACTGATATCTAACGACAACATCACCAACCATGGACTGACATCTAACGACAACATCATCAACCATGGACTGACATCTAACGACAACATCACCAACCATGGACTGACATCTAACGACAACATCACCAACCATGGACTGACATCTAACGCCAACATCATCAACCATGGACTGACATCTAACGACAACATCACCAACCATGGACTGACATCTAACGACAACATCACCAACCACGCAATCAACCAGCCCTTCACCCGACCAACCATCCAGTTAAACAACTCGTCTGTCCAGCTAGCTGAGAAGCTCAACAAGCATCCATCCATTCCACTCACCGGCTATCTGATTAGCCAGCTAGTAACTGACTGACTGGCTAACCAGTTAGCCACCTACTGACTGGTTAATTGATTAGCCAGCTAGTAACTAACTGGCTAACCAGTTAGCCACCTACTGACTGGTTAATTGATTAGCCAGCTAGTAACTGACTGGCTAACTAATCAGCGAGCTAGTGGCTGATTGGACAATTGATTACCCAGCTGGTAAATGACTGGCTAGCTAAGTAATTAGCGAACTAGTGACTGATTGGCTACTTGGTCAGCCAGCTAGTAATTGGCTAACTAAATAGCGAGCTAATGACTGAGTGGCTGATTAGCCAGTTAGTGACTGGCTGGCTAATTAGCCAGCTGGAAAGCGGCTGTCCACTGTTCCTGTTAGCTTGGTGTGTGTGTGTGTGTGTGTGTGTGTGTGTGTGTGTGTGTGTGTGTGAGATTTGGGGTTGGAGATGGTAGTCAAAGGGGGATGTACAGAAAAAAAAGAATGAATGGAATGAATGGAATCAACAATTCGAAAATATATGTGTAACGGCAATTAACAACATAAACACCAATTAAGAAAAAAAAAGAAAAAAAAAGAAAAGAAATTCAATATCGGAAGATCGCATCACAGAAACACTCCTATTGGAGTATGTAACAGGGATTCGGCAATTTCAGTCAACAGTAATTGGTTGGACATTATTTCTTTTTTGTTTTGTTCTGACAATACTCTAACTTTACAAGACTTTAGAAGTAACCTGATAATCGTTTGAAACAAAATATGATTTCGTGTGATATGTTTGCCACAAACACAATAAACGTTTTTTCTAGAGTTTGTCTTGAAAGTGCATCGTCTTATTATGGACACCAGAGAGGTTACCAGTCTATGATATCGAGTTTTTAGATCAAACTCTTCAAATGCATGTACGCATGACTTTGAGTCAAACAATATAACGACCCTGATCATAGTTACTGGGAGATTTATCAGAAACTTCAACGTAAACATTACAGTCACTAGTTCAGCTGTAAATATAGACAGCTCACTTCCAAGATAAAATGATCTTTCAATTTGAAGTGCAGGAATTACAATAGCTGCACCCGTGTTTTTATTTTCCAGAACTGAACCATCTGTCAACACCTGGAGATGCTTTGATGCTTTTCATGTAGACGGATGTTTGCATTCACTTTCATAATGTTAATATTTTCACCCTTTTTCTGATCACAACAGTTTATATCAAAAGCTGGTCTCTGTGTCTCCCATAATGGTATAGTGTGAAAGTATGTGTGGCTGCCACATTTTTTATATCTATTCCAGAACTTTCGATTAAATCAGAAGTATATGTTGCTATTGTCTTTTGAGATGATACAGAGTTGGTCCTTTTCGGAAAGTCTGTATCTGATCTAATTTTCAGCTCCTCTCTAACATAGTTATCACTTGTGCTTGCTCTTATTATAAACTTTGATGTTATAAGTTCTAGATATTCGTGAATTGGTAAGAATTCCAGCTTCTCTATACGTTTCCAAATTTGATGAGTGACTAGGGACTCCTAGTGCAGGTTTATATGCTTTACAATCTAACTTTTAAAGTAAATATTTCGGGGCACTAAAGTACACTTCTTGATCATATGTAAGTTTTAATCTGATGAGTGCTGTAGACAGGTGAATCAAAGACTGTATATCCATCCCTTAAGGTTGTTTACGCATGATCTTTAAGAGATTTAAACTTTTTCTTACCTTTGTTAGTAAATAGTCGAAATGAACGTTCCACGTCAGTTTTGTTGTAAAGAAAACTCCCCAAAATTTGACACATTGCTTGTATTCTAAAGATTCTCCAAGCAGTTTGAAAGTTGGTAATTTAGCTGGGTTGCTTCCGGGATAAAATAACGTCATATTGTTTTTTTCAGTGGACAACGATGATCCATTTTCAAACATGTATCGGCCAAGGCTGTTATATTGGTCTGATAAAATCTCCTAATGTAATCTTATGCTATTTGTAGCGTTGACTTCTTTAAGGTGACGTTCATCCACATGCAGATATCATCAGCATATTGAACCAAGGCCACATTTTTGACATTGAATTAGGAAGATCCTGTATAAGGATATTAAAAAGGATAGGTGCTATGATTGATCCTTGGGGAATTTCCGTGTCTAGAGTTCTAGGCGTCGAGTATGCTGTTCCTGTTCTAGCTTGCATAGTTCTATTTGGTAAATAGCACTTAACATATTTGTACACGTTTCCACGTAGGCCTGTAGTTTTCAGCTTTAACAGTAACTGTTTATGCCATACTTGGTCATTTGTCTTTTTAACATCAAAGAATGTTGCAAGAACAGTGTGTGTGTGTGTGTGTGTGTGTGTGTGTGTGTGTGTGTGTGTGTGTGTCTGAGAATGTGTCTGTCCACAGCAGACGCCTTGAACCGTGTCATTGTCCACAGATCACACTCACACTGAAACTGCCCCTCACAGTCGGCCGGGCGATAAGCACCATGAAGTGAACTGAAAGCTTGCTAAATAAACTGCAGCTGCCCTGAAATTTGACTCTGTTCTCAAAAGGTCAATGCTTGTGTAAGAGGATGGTCTTTCTGGAATGATGATACTAAACAAAGGTTTTGTGCAAGAATGTTTGCTTTCTCTCACAACAGTATGTGTAACTGTTGTGAGATGCTATCATTAGCACACAAGGGAATAAAAACATTATAATACCCGAAAGAATTAAAATAAGACCTTATAAAACTCGATATGTTTTCTTTTTCTCTGAATGATTTACGAAACCTTATCCTATAGCAGAGAAAAGCAGTAAAAGAGAGACCTCAGCAGGCGATTGGAGACACGAGGTGAACACAGGTCAGCACAAACTAGGCCAGGAGGAAAGTCAGTTCTGAATGTGGAACATTCCACGGGAACCTTACACCGCCTGCTGACGCTGGGGAAAAATCACTGTGTGAGCTGAACCTGACAGAAAATATCACCTTGTCCGCAGAAAAGACGTCATGGCTTCCAGGTAGAATCTGACTAAGCTTCAGGCTGTGTTCAGTCTGTTGCTGAAACCCAGTGGTGATTATTTCTCAGTCTATCATTCTCATCGTCATTTTGCTTTGTAAGCTGTGGTGATTATTTCTCAGTCTATCATTCTCATCGTCATTATGCTTTGTAAGCTGTGGTGATTATTTCTCAGTCTATCATTCTCATCTTCATTATGCTTTGTAAGCTGTGGTGATTATTTATCAGTCTATCATTCTCATCTTCATTATGCTTTGTAAGCTGTGGTGATTATTTATCAGTCTATCATTCTCATCTTCATTATGCTTTGTAAGCTCAGTACAGCACCACTATCATAAAGGGTACTTTGTGTATGTGTGTATGCATATCTGTCTGTCTTTCTCTGTCTCTATCTGTCTCTCAGTCACAAACACACACACACACACACACACACACACACACACACACACACACACACACACACACACACAAACACACACACACACACACACACACACACACACGCGCGCGCGCGCGCGCGGTAACACCATGAATAATGTTTTTAGAGATAAAAAGAAAACGACAAAAAAACAAAAACAAACAAACGAAAAAAAAACCCAGAGAAACGAATGATGTAAAAGTTGGCTAAAAGTTGAGAGCTTTGTGATCCTCTCCTGATACAGAACAAGTTCTCCTTACATCTGAATATTCCTTTCTTTCACAGGCACACAGGTCGTCTTAGAATAACAAGATAGATAGATAGATAGTATCACGAAATTTGCGTTTATTTATTTTTTCACTCCTTGTGAATTACGAAAGGTATTTAGAAGAAGAAGAAAATGGAGTAGCAGTAGTAGTCGAAGTAGTCTTAGTCGTAGTAGTAGCAGTAGTCGTAGTAGTAGCAGTAGTCCTAGCAGTAGTCGTAGTAGTAGCAGTAGTGGTAGAAGAAGAAAGGGAAAGGAGGGGAAGAAGAAGACATACATTGTGAATGCAGTGCATTTTATTTCTGGCTGTTGATATTACATTCCGTACATTATGAAGGTGCAGTGCATTTTATTTCTGGCTGTTAATATTACATTCTATACATTATGAATGCAGTGCATTTTATTTCTGGCTGTTAATATTACATTCAGTACATTATGAAGGTGCAGTGCATTTTATTTCTGGCTGTTAATATTACATTCAGTACATTATGAAGGTGCAGTGCATTTTATTTCTGGCTGTTAATATTACATTCTATACATTATGAATGCAGTGCATTTTATTTCTGGCTGTTAATATTACATTCAGTACATTATGAAGGTGCAGTGCATTTTATTTCTGGCTGTTAATATTACATTCAGTACATTATGAAGGTGCAGTGCATTTTATTTCTGGCTGTTAATATTACATTCTATACATTATGAATGCAGTGCATTTTATTTCTGGCTGTTAATATTACATTCAGTACATTATGAAGGTGCAGTGCATTTTATTTCTGGCTGTTAATATTACATTCAGTACATTATGAAGGTGCAGTGCATTTTATTTCTGGCTGTTAATATTACATTCTATACATTATGAATGCAGTGCATTTTATTTCTGGCTGTTAATATTACATTCAGTACATTATGAAGGTGCAGTGCATTTTATTTCTGGCTGTTAATATTACATTCAGTACATTATGAAGGTGCAGTGCATTTTATTTCTGGCTGTTAATATTACATTCTATACATTATGAATGCAGTGCATTTTATTTCTGGCTGTTAATATTACATTCTATACAGTATGAATGCAGTGCATTTATTTCTGGCTGTTAATATTACATTCTATACATTATGAATGCAGTGCATTTATTTCTGGCTGTTAATATTACATTCCGTACATTATGAAGGTGCAGTGCATTTTATTTCTGGCTGTTAATATTACATTCCGTACATTATGAAGGTGCAGTGCATTTTATTTCTGGCTGTTAATATTACATTCAGTACATTATGAAGGTGCAGTGCATTTTATTTCTGGCTGATAATAATACATTCTGTACATTATGAAGGTGCAGTGCATTTTATTTCTGGCTGATAATAATACATTCTGTACATCATAAATCTGCTTTTTTGTCTGATGTTGTTAACTTGCCATTTAAGGCACCAGTTTACTTTGACATTTAAAGCAGCATTTTACCTTGACATTTAAGGCACCATTTTACCTTTACATTGAGGGCACCATTTTACCTTGATATTTAAGGCACCATTTTACCTTGACATCCAGGGCACCATTTTACCTTGATATTTAAGGCCCCATTTTACTTTGACATTTAAGGCACCATTTTACCTTTACATTCAGGGCACCATTTTACCTTGATATTTAAGGCAGCATTTTACCTTTACATTCAGGGCACCATTTTACCTTGATATTTAATTAAGGCACCATTTTACCTTGATATTTAAGGCAGCATTTTACCTTTACAATCAGGGCACCATTTTACCTTGATATTTAAAGCACCATTTTACCTTTACATTTAAGGCACCATTTTACTTTCACGTTTAAGGCAGCATTTTACATTTACATTGAAGGCACCATTTTACTTTGATATTTAAGGCACCATTTTAACTTTACATTTAAGGCAGCATTTACTTTGACATTTAAGGCACCATTTTACCTTTACATTCAGGGTACCATTTTACCTTTACATTCAGTGCACCATTTTACCTTTACATTCAGGGCACCATTTTACCTTTACATTCAGGGCACCATTTTACCTTGATATTTAAGGCACCATTTTACCTTGATATTTAAGGCACCATTTTACCTTTACATTCAGGGCACCATTTTACCTTGATATTTAAGGCACCATTTTACCTTTACATTCAGGGCACCATTTTACCTTTACATTCAGTGCACCATTTTACCTTTATTTAGGCACCATTTTACCTTTACATTCAGGGCACCATTTTACCTTTACATTCAGGACACCATTTTACCTTTACATTCAGGGCGCCATTTTACCTTTACATTCAGGGCACCATTTTACCTTGATATTTAAGGCACCATTTTACCTTTACATTCAGGACACCATTTTACCTTTACATTCAGGGCACCATTTTACCTTTACATTCAGGGCGCCATTTTACCTTTACATTCAGGGCGCCATTTTACCTTGATATTTAAGGCACCATTTTACCTGTACATTCAGGGCACCATTTTACCTTTACATTCAGGGCACCATTTTAAACCTAAAACGCTCCAGGAAGGAAGAAATACCGGTCAATCACAAACTCTGGGCACCTCCCCCGCCCCCCACCCCTCCGGCCACTTTCTGTTGAAAGGAATGTTCCTCGCAAACTTCTTCACTCCGCACTGGTCTTTACTGTCCATGGTGCAAAGAGAACAGGACACCAGTCTTCAGCCCAAAGGCTGTCCATGGTGCGAAGAGAACAGGACACCAGTCTTCAGCCCTAAGGCTGTCCATGGTGCAAAGAGAACAGGACACCAGTCTTCAGCCCGAAGGCTGTCCATGGTGCGAAGAGAACAGGACACCAGTCTTCAGCCCAAAGGCTGTCCATGGTGCGAAGAGAACAGGACACCAGTCTTCAGCCCGAAGGCTGTCCATGGTGCAAAGAGAACAGGACACCAGTCTTCAGCCCTAAGGCTGTCCATGGTGCAAAGAGAACAGGACACCAGTCTTCAGCCCAAAGGCTGTCCATGGTGCAAAGAGAACAGGACACCAGTCTTCAGCCCAAAGGCTGTCCATGGTGTGAAGAGAACAGGACACCAGTCTTCAGCCCTAAGGCTGTCCATGGTGCAAAGAGAACAGGACACCAGTCTTCAGCCCAAAGGTGAAAAGCTAATGCTCTTTCATTGCCGCCATATTTGTCAGAGGTCTGCACGAACACCTGGACACCTCGACCTTTTGAGCTTTTATATATGTGGGATGTAATCCGGTCTGAACACACCATCCATTGATCATGGACTTGGACATTTGCTACGCATATATATATATATATATATATATATATATATATATGTGTGTGTGTGTGTGTGTGTGTGTGTGTGTGTGTGTGTGTGTGTTTTCAAAGGGACACAGAAAGACAGGTACACATGTTCAAACTGACACAGAGACACATGTTCACAGGAACACAGAGACAAATTTTGACAGTGACACAGAGACACATACTGACAGTAACACAGAAACATATATTCACGGTGACACAAAGATACAGAGACACGTGTTCACAGTAGAGACACATGCTCACAGTGACACAGAGACACATGTTCACAGTGACACAGAGACACATGTTCACGGTGATAGAGACACATGTTCACACTGACACAGAGACACATGTTCATGGTGGCACAGAGACACATGTTCACAGTGACACAGAGACACATGTTCATGGTGACACAGGGATACAGGGACACATGTTCACACTGACACAGAGACACATGTTCACAGGAACACACAGACACATGTTCACAGGAACACAGGGACATATGTTCACAGGAACACGGGGACACATTTTCACAGAGGTACAGTGATACAGGGACACATGCTCACATGAACATAGATACAAGGACACGTGTTTACAAGAACACATGTTCACAGTGATACAGGAACACATGTTCACAGGACACATGTTCACAGTGATGGAAATGCAGTGTCACAGGGACACACGTTCACAGGAACATTGAGATACAGGGACATATGTTCACAGGAACACATTGACAAAGAACATCTGGCCATGGAAAGGGAAATGTGACACAGAACATCAGGCCATGGAAAGGGAAATGTGACACAGAACATCAGGCCATGGGAAATGTGACACAGAACATCAGGCCATGGAAAGGGAAATGTGACAGAGAACATCAGGCCATGGAAAGGGAAATGTGACACAGAACATCAGGTCAAGGAAAGGGAAATGTGACACAGAACATCAGGCCATGGAAAGGGAAATGTGACAAAGAACATCAGACCAAGGAAAGGGAAATGTGACACAGAACATCAGGCCATGGAAAGGGAAATGTGACAAAGAACATCAGGCCATGGAAAGGGAAATGTGACAAAGAACATCAGACCAAGGAAAGGGAAATGTGACATAAAACATCAGGCCATGGAAAGGGAAATGTGACACGGAACATCAGGCCATGGAAAAGGAAATGTGACACAGAACATCAGGCCATGGAAAGGGAAATGTGACACAGAACGTCAGGCCATGGAAAGGGAAATGTGACACAGAACGTCAGGCCATGGAAAGGGAAATGTGACACAGAACATCAGGCCATGGAAAGGGAAATGTGACAAAGAACATGAGGCCATGGAAAGGGAAATGTGACACAGAACGTCAGGCCATGGAAAGGGAAATGTGACACAGAACATCAGGCCATGGAAAGGGAAATGTGACACGGAACATCAGGCCATGGAAAGGGAAATGTGACACAGAACATCAGGCCATGGAAAGGGAAATGTGACACAGAACATCAGGCCATGGGAAATGTGACACAGAACATCAGGCCATGGGAAATGTGACATAGAACATCAGGCCATGGGAAATGTGACATAGAACATCAGGCCATGGGAAATATGACGACAAAACAAAAGTGTGAAAATAAAAATGGAAGGGTGGAGGTGCGTGGTGGGTGTGTGGGGTCAGTGTGGAGGGAAGCCAACAACACATCATCCTTTTTCTGTGACAGTCACACGTAGAGAGCAGTCATCCTTTTTCTGTGACAGTCACACGTAGAGAGCAGTCATCCTTTCTGTGACAGTCACACGTAGAGAGCAGTCATTCTTTCTGTGACAGTCACACGTAGAGAGCAGTGATCCTTTCTGTGACAGTCACACGTAGAGAGCTGTCATTCTTTCTGTGACAGTCACACGTAGAGAGCAGTGATCCTTTCTGTGACAGTCACACGTAGAGAGCTGTCATTCTTTCTGTGACAGTCACACGTAGAGAGCAGTGATCCTTTCTGTGACAGTCACACGTAGAGAGCTGTCATTCTTTCTGTGACAGTCACACGTAGAGAGCAGTGATCCTTTCTGTGACAGTCACACGTAGAGAGCTGTCATTCTTTCTGTGACAGTCACACGTAGAGAGCAGTCATCCTTTTTCTGTGACAGTCACACGTAGAGAGCAGTCATCCTTTCTGTGACAGTCACACGTAGAGAGCAGTCATCCTTTCTGTGAGTCACACGTAGAGAGCAGTCATCCTTTTTCTGTGACAGTCACACACTGGTCGCCAAACAGCTGACACAGAGAGCTGACCCGGTCAACTAGAGACGGCTTGGTGTTTCCAGTCCTGATACTGGTCCTTCATCTTCTTCATCACACTGCCTGCACACATCATGCTGAACCTCCCTCTCACACTCTTCAATGCAGTCGTTGCTTTTTGCTGTCCGATCATCTGCACCGTGTCAGTGACATTACTTCCACGCCACTCATTCCGAGTCTCAAATACACAGCCACACCTGAGGCCGTCCTTCCCAGTCCTTGTGTCGGCAGTCCACTGATGAAAGCAGCCTTCTTTGTTGATTCAAAACATGTAGTCCCTGTGTCGGCAGTCCACTGATGAAAGCAGCCTTCTGTGTTGATTCAGAACATGTAGTCCTTGTGTCGGCAGTCCACTGTTGAAAGCAGCCTTCTGTGTTGATTCAAAACATGTAGTCTTAGTGTCGGCAGTCCACTGTTGAAAGCAGCCTTCTTTGTTGATTCAAAACATGTAGTCTTAGTGTCGGCAGTCCACTGATGAAAGCAGCCTTCTATGTTGATTCAGAACATGAACTGCATACCCAGAGCCTTTCAACATGGACACAATGGAGCTCTCTCTGTGCAAACAAATCGCCTGACATATATTTATCCTGAAGGATGAAAGTCAGGATGCTGGTATCCGTTGGGTGCCTTCTTACCTCCATCTTTGAAGCAAGCAGCCAGCTGACAAAGCACTAAAAGAAAAGCGCACACAATATAAAAAGAGATCAATAAACAGACGTGTCGATGCATCGACCAGCCTTTAGGTTCTGAACGTTCCTGTGTCAGAAGTGTGGTGCACAGAAACGATTATAGTCT